>JAKUCV010005884.1:72701-136272 GCA_028386065.3 Turnera subulata | reverse complement strand
TGAAGCAAAAAGAAATCAAGCAAACAAGTACTCAACCAAAGTGATCAAGAATTCAAGAGAAGATATGATCAAGAGTTGAAGTGCAAAAAGAGCAAGAGAAGTTAGGACCCATTTGTACAAGGTAAAACACTCAACTTCTTTTAGGCATTGGCTCAAACAAAACAAATTTCACTCATACATTTCATAGCATGCTTTCAGTCATACAATTGTATTTTGAGTCAAAAACATCGATGTTGTCCTCAAAAACATCGGTGTTCTGTGTTTTCAAGTCTTTCTCAAAATTTGGCAGAAGCGCCAAAACATCGATGTTGTAAATAAAATATCGATGTTCTTGTGACCGTTGGTCAAAACATCGATGTTGTCATTAAAACATCGATGTTGTGATTTCTTCAAGGTTTTCCAAAATTTGGCAGAAGCGGAAAAACATCGATGTTCTATTGGAAACATCGATGTTCTGATAATTGATTTCAAAATGAATTTTGCCGAAGCAAAAAAAACATCGATGTTTTATTTCCAACATCGATGTTCATGCATAAACCCTTTTTCATCATATTTTTGCTAAGCCAAAAAACATCGATGTTTAATTGAAGAACATCGATGTTGAGTATGAAAACATCGATGTTCTAAAATGCAACATCGATGTTCTACTAGCTGTTGGAGCAATAATTTAAAATTGCTGGCTAAAACATCGATGTTTAAAGTGAAAACATCGATGTTTTGCCGTTATAGCAGACAACTTTTCAGCACCCACTATACTTTGTTTAAAGCTGTTTTCTTGGGTGGATTTCAAACGGCTCCTTGACTTTTCAGAGCTACAGATTGAGCATTTTCAGCTATGTTTGAAAACTAATCAACTCTCTATTCATTCATCATTCATTGCAAAACAATCAATCAAGTTTAAGAGCCAATTCCTTTGAGATTAATTGAGAGTTGCCTTATTAGAGCCTAATTGTAACTCATACCCACTCTTGAGAGAGCTTTTGTTTGAGTAATCTTTGTAGTGTTGTTCATACACTGAAAGGAAGGTTTGTTCCCTTGTAGCTACTCATAGGAAGAGTGATTTTCTTTCCTTGAGAGAGTCTTGAAGAGAGGTATCTTCAAGCAAGTGTGTAGGATTCTTGTGATTAGAATTCCTAGGCTGTAAACGGTTTGTTAAGCACCCGGAAGCTTAACGGTAGATAGTGAACTCTTCAAGTGAACTCTTCAAGTGAACCTTGAAGGACTGGATTAGCCACAAATTAGTTGTGTGTGAACCAGTATAAAAATCTCTTGTGTCCTTCTTTCAATTCTGCATTTTTATTTCCTTCAAATATTTTCAGTTTTAGGTCTAAAGCTATTCACCCCCCCCCCCCTCTAGCTTAGCCTTTCCGACCTTACAATTTTGGTCTTTTCAATATAGTTTATGTTTTGTACATTTGTTCTTGGGATGCGGTCTTTTCAGTTGGTAGTGGAGCTCCAGGACTCCTCTAGTACGATGCAGGGTTCGGGGACGAACCTAGCGGAAGCTGGTGGGCCTATGACACCCCGGGGTCTATGAGGTCGGGAAGTGTACGCCGGTGCCGGAATGAGCATGGATAAGGAGCAGCTTCCAGCAGGCTTTAGACGGAGGCGCACATGAATGAACCGAATCCACACTGGAATAGGAGAGATCCTGAGACTGTGTAGGGATGGAGCTACATAGTTGTGGCGATTTCGTAATTATACGGGTATGGGACTGTATAATTAAGAATAGCTCAAATGAAGTGATTTCGAGGTTGTACAGGTATGGGACTGTATAATCGAGAATAGCTTAAACGGTTTGATGGGTACTAACTATATCGACAAGGTGCACCTATCTTTTCGATGCTCATTCCAGAAAAACTCCAAAGTTAAACGTGCTTGACTTGGAGAAATTCTAGGATGGGTGACCTCCTGGGAAGTTTTCTCCAGAAACATGTGAGTGAGGGCAAAGCATGTTAGAAGGGTCCCATGTTGGTTTGTAGTGACAGTCGACAAGCCGGGACGTTTCATCGTGCCTCCTCCAAGTGTTCTCTGTGTTCTGTGGAAGAATCCACTCTGATCATGGTACCAAAAAAAGAACCTACCAGGGAGAAGAAATCGGTGCACCAAGCAATCAATGGCACCCCACGAATGGAAAGCCAGCAACGACGGTTTGTAACTTGAACACCTTGCTTCCATGGTTTCAAGGAAGAGAAAAATAGTTTCACCCAATCCGGCACAGACTGGGTAAACCCGATCACAGCGTCTTTTACTGGGAAGCAGACCAAAACATTATTTCCTCCTAAATCAGAGACCTTGACCTCTTCAAACCCATGCAGCGCCCAGACATGTTATGCCGACTCCACATCGGCAACTGCACACCTTTCGAGCCAGGTTAGGGTGTCTGTTGTGGGGATAAAGCTGAAACCTTTTTCAGAGTGTACAGGTGTTACCAGAGATCCTTTAGGGCTTTGATCCTTTATCGCTGCTGTAAAAGTTTTCTCTACGGTAACCTTAGGTACAACCCGTCTAGTCATGCCAGGCCTGTCCTCCCGTCACTGTATCCTATTCCATTCTCGTTGTCTAGCCAAATTTGCCACGATGATACCCTCCTCCACATGTGTTCGATTAACATCACAAAGCAAGCCTTGTATATCCTTCACTCCCCAAAATCTCACAAAACAAAACCTCTTACCCTATCAAGATTTCTTTCTCGGGATGTAGACGTCCATAACCTCACCATGTTTGGACATAATTCGGTATATGTATTCTCAACGTATAGGCTCACCGCCTCACCTGCGTCAACTACCCGTTGCACCTGATCACGGCTCCATTTGGAAAAATACGGTGGTGTGTGGGATGGGACGGGTTGGGGTCCGAAGGTTTGGCTCTGGTCATTGGTTTCTGGGATTTGTGTATGCGGTGGTATGGATGGGGCTGGGTGTGTCCTGGGGTGCGGCTGTGTGGTCGGTGGTGGGATTGTTGTGGGTCGTCGAAGATGGGGGACATAGGGTCGGTGGGGAGCACTCTCATCTTTTTTTCTCTCTCAGGCTGTAAACATATGTGTGTAAGATACCTGCTTAGTTTGTGAAATAAATGTGTGTAAGATACTTGCTTAGTTTATGAAATAAATGTTAACCTCTTTGTATTTACCAGGCATATTGATAAATGCAAATCAAGGCGTTTCAAAGTAGCTCGCAATCTAGGTAAAAATTACAATGTACCTAATGATGTCTCTCTTTTACGTGACCTTCTGTACATGTACTCTACATTATTTGAATGAAATACACATGTTTATATGATTTTAAAAAAATGCATTAGTAATTATAGCTCTTTATACTTTTTACGTTAGACCTTATATACGTGAAAAATATTATATTTCAAGAGTTTTAATAAATTTGATTAACTTTCTGCAAATTGTAACAACAATTAAAATAAAACTTTATACGGCTATAATTCCCACAATTTATCCACCAAAAGGTGCGGAAAATACTAGTAAAATCTAAATCACTAATCCAATTCTTATGGGTAGACATTTTCTTAATTTATTAGCATTGATGCAACTCGCCAAGGCAACGATAGAGGCTTGACAATATCAATGGGTCTGATTACGAGGTCACACGCAAACAAGCTGAAAGCTCAACTTCAAGTATTCGTACAAGCTTTGATTTTGCAAGAAGTTTAAGAGGACAAGATGATCAAGTTTGGAAGAGCTTAAGAAGAGGCCTACTTATGTGCACACATTGGCGGAGTCGCCATTCCGATTGATTGAATTTAGGGTCAGGAACAATTATTGATTCGGAGGTGGGCCTAGCTTAGTTCATGTTACCGTATCAAGCATGTTATCAATTTACAAAATCTCTAAAGGAAAGTTGAATATCTAACAGGAGAAAGAACTAAGAAGACAGGAAAGCAGATAAGGAGAGAGTTCATAGTTCGCAACAATTTCCTTTACGGAAAAAAGGGAATAGAAAGGAGTGAAAAATGAGAAGTGTTATGAAAGTGAATCTCATTATTATCCTTTAGTAAAATTGATTTTTATCATACTTGAATTTATTTTTGGTATATATTTTATTTTTATACCTAACTTTTACTTGGATTCACTTCTTTACCATTTACCCTCCATAATTCTATTTGTCTTAATTTTAATATCTCTTACTTTACCTAGCATCCATTTAACTTTATTCCTTGAAATTAATCAAACTAATTTATTTTTATCCTCTCATTTTAAACTATAAATACCCATTTATTCCTAAACCCTAAAACGTAAACCCTCTTTACATTTCCTACCTACATCCACTATAAACTTCTTCTTTATTCTCATTCCTTCGCACATCATCTCTTCTAAATTTCTCTCCATCTTATTTTCATTATCCTTCATTAGCAATATTATTATCAAAGTTGTATTATTATATTCAAAGTTATATCATTACCATCAAGATTACCATCGAGCTTGTATTATTACCATCAAGGGTGTATTTCACCTTCATTTCATAAGAGGAAGAAAATTTTGTTTTGTGGCTCGTTATTCTTAATTTCTCTAATTTGAAGATAAAATGGGGAGAAAACAATTAAAATTACATATGTATCTTCAAGGGTGAATTTATCATATTCTCATTTTAACTTTTGTTTAGTTAGTAAAAAATATATTCTTTCTCCATTCATTCCTCCCACCCCCAACTTCCCAAATAAATAAATAGAAATGACTTTCTCCGCTTCCTTCTATCTTCCCTTCTTGATTCCCTCAATTTTTTGTTCTCCATTTGGTAGAAAAAAAAAATTCCTTCATTCCCGTGGAGGATTTGACTGACCAGCTGACTCTGTAAAAAATTCATTTGGTTCCCATTATACTTCCAAATAAATAACATAATTTCTGAAAATAAAATCTCCACTGATTGGGGTTCAAGGGAAGGGTGATCAAGGAGACCCAGACTTTAGATCACTTCTACATGGGGGGCTGATTTTTTGAATAAAGATAATGCAAAAACAATCCAAAGAAAGAATTGTCATTTGATCAAAAGTACGGACATAGAAAAAGAGTTTAAAAAGATCTTTCCCGTAAGCAAAATATTAGCCTACCTATACTTCAACAACTTATCTAAGCTACAAACCAGGAAAACCTTCACATCTCTTTGTATGAAACTAAGACTATAACTACACCTTGTGGCACGATTGCCACTAATAATTTTGAAGATGTGGCAATTGGCAAGCAGCAAATATATAAGCAGTCTACATGTTCTCCCACATGGAATGTTCCCAAGCAGTATCATGTCTTTGCAGTACTTTTAAAGGTGAACTGATATACTTTAAGAGAATTTGGATTTTCGGGTTTTTTGGGCCCCTATGTTTAGGGTTTGGCCAATTTGGTACCCCGACATTTTTTTGGCCGGGCATATACCCCGAGATTGCATGGGCAGGCCAAACGTATACCCCTGGTCAGGCACCTGCTGACGTGGAGGCTGCCCGGGGTATTTGCGCATGTTACTGTAGCAAAATGATGTCATTTTAGAGGATTGGCTCTGAGTGAAGTGGGCCCCACTAAGCCATCTGTGTCCGACATGGCATGAAACGGTGTCGTTTTCTCACTTAAAACGACGTCGTTTTGCTACAGTAACACGCGCAAATACCCGGGCAGCCTCCACGTCAGTAGGTGCCTGACCAGGGGTATACGTTTGGCCTGCCCATGCAATCTTGGGGTATATGCCCGGCCAAAAAAAATGTCGAGGTACCAAATTGGCCAAACCACTAAACACGGGGGCCCAAAAAACCCAAAAACCCAAGAATTTCTAAATTGTCTTGAGAGAAAAAAAAAAAAGATGCTTCACGTTTGACCGATTTAACTCTTATACTTGGAAGTTGCTAACTCATTAAATACGTTTTGTCAAAAAAAAAAGTCTATAATCAAAATTAATTTTCTAATAAATCAATATTGATTCTAATTATATTCTTGACAAAATTTTATAAAATCAATCCAAATATACCCTAGAAAATAAAAAAAAAGTTTCATATTTGTTTTCTTGTGTAAGAATATTTTGTCAAACTAGTTAATAGAGACACTATTTTTATAAGACTAATTTTGATCAATTACAAATTGGTATTGACTTTGGATTAAATTAACTCGGTATATACAAATAGCCTACTTTCAAATAAGGAGCCTGCGAAACATTTTGAAAGTTTTGTTAGTATCTTAAATTATTTTTTTTTTTGACAACTTTGGGGTTTTGTATGCTTGATTGACAATCTATTCTAATTTCGATGTTCTTGCAACAAGAAAACTCTTGAAACAGTCTTTGAGCAGTGCACTTGAATGTAAAAGACTAGGTAATATATCGGCCACAAGAGTATACTTACAAATTTGAGCTAAATTTGTTGTCAATGTCACGAAAAATAAAGTACAAATACAGGCAATCATAAACTCATTTTTAAAGTCAAGAAATCAACACATGAAGCCCACATCAGTTGCCATCAATTTAAGAACTAGAAAACAGACAGGTTCACACAGAGTCAAATAGTATTCAAGACACTTAAAAATGGATCATTACCCACTTGGCAAAAATCCCAAACAACTGTCATGCACATGGGGGGTGGCATCATGGCTGAAAAAAGAAATGCATAAACAAAAAGTGTATGAGGCCCTGAAAGAAGACAAGATGTACTAACAGCCTGACATGGGGAGGCATGTTTTCTCCCTATCTTTTGATTGTTCTCTTCCCTGCCTCCAAATAATCCCCACGAGCATAATTCATGCCAGTCCTAAACAGCAAAGGATATAGTCCTTCAGGATCTTCTTCAGATTCTTCAGCATGTAACATTTTAGAAGCAGGGCTGTCTTGGAGAGAATAGATCATATTTGTGGCATCGTCAGTAGATATGGCATGTACCCTTCTTATGCCTGAGTTGAAAAGTGACAAATAGAATGTGTTGATGTGATGCTGTTGCTGTCTTAGAAAACAAAATGGTCAGATGTGGAATAGAGAGATAGCTACCAGATTCAACTGGATTTGGAAATATAAATGTCTGTATTTGTCCTATGGGCTAGAATTTCTATATGTATCTGGATTTGACCAAGATTTGAACTTATTCTATGTGTACAACCAATCTTTACTTTTTCTCAAGAGTGCAGCTTAGTTATCACTGTGCCACTCCTTATGGGTTTTACAATGACAATTTAGCATTGCCATGCTCAAACCCAATGAATTTGACATGGAAAGAAGCAATCACATTAGTTGACCTGAAAAATGATAACCCTATAGAATAACAGACTTGATGAACTTGACTCATGCAATGCAAGCCTCTGAAAAACTGTCAATTTTTTCCAAAAATTTATTTATATGAAAAACGCATACCACATTAGTTGCAGTAAGCCAGTACCAAAGACTTGCCTCCAACTCAAATTGTTATAGATTGAGAATTTCACAGGTCAACAGGATATGATGGGCTGGAGTGGGGTGGGTACTAACGCAAGAATGAAACCTTAATAGCCCACTACAAATCAGCAAAACTGTGGCCCTATAATATTTATATCATAGGATACTGTACAGTACAAACCCAAAAAGTAAGATATAGCAACATTGCATGGCTGCCATGATATACTACCTTCCTCCCTCTATATATATCTATATACATGCGTTTATTTTTCTCTCCTCTTAGGACTTTGTTTTCTCCAGTTTGTACTTGCAGCATTTCTATGATCAACTTAATAAAGGTAAAATCACCAGTAATACCTTAATTAGCAGTTCTGTTGTTAAAAAAAAAGTGACTTTCATCAAAGAGGTGAATACGTCCAAGAACAAAGACTTCTTGCAAAATATCATGCTACCTTCACACTTTGATGTCAATACATGAAACCGACATGAGTATCACAAAACGAAAAAAAACAACAACTCATTAAAACACTTTAGATCCCAGCTATGTGCAAACTTCCTTACAATTCTCAGCTCACAAGTGTAACAAAAAGAAAAAGGCAACCAAACTGCAGCTGGAGCCACACCACAAGATGAAGATTATAAGCACCGAAAACGGGCATACTGGCAGAAACTATATAGAATTATTTCAAAGTACCTCATGGAAAACAAAATCAACCCATGTTACATTTGGGGAACACAAACGCCTAAAGATTTATATACAAGCAAATTGTGTTCAGTGAGATTCTATATGGTAGAGACAACATTACATCAATCATCATATGAGGTATGGTAACTGGTAGTGCAACCAGATGCCTCAGGGTCCTCGGCCCCACAACAGTCATAAAATTTGGCAGCATACGGTGGATCATCAGGTCCCAATTCATAGTACCTTCAAGCAAGAAAAAACACAAAATCATAGGTTCTCATAACTCTCCTTCTAAATTATGAAAACAGAAAATCCTAAGTAAAACATACCACAGAAGAAGGAAGACAGTGAAACTAATTAAAGGAAAAATTGGCCATTCGATTCTAAGGAAAAATTGGCCATTCGATTCTAATGAGAACATCTATATAAACAAGGCAAAGAGCAGACTACAGAGTTTTTTTGACCGATCCAAGTTTCCCAGATGCAAAAATACCGTATTGTAGAAATTCATTTAGAATATTCACGTGATTGCAAAGGGCAATCATGCCCTCTGTTACATTGATCTGTGCACACAGCACGGCGAGCAATCATCCGCTGCTTGTGACAAAGATTTATGCTCTCACTTCTCTAAAAATGACATCCACCATACTCATAGCTTCAAAATTTTCTAAAATCAACAAATTGGAAAGTTGGGAAAATCTCCCTTCACTCTGGTTTTCAGTTGACTCCATTTTATATTTCCAGCAGACAGTTTACTAGATATCAAAAAGTTTAAAATAAAAAGTTAAACAGTTACAACAAATTAGACGATACAGATGTCTAGGCGCTAGACAGCATTAAGGAAACATTGCATAAATCCCTGCTTTCACCAACCCTTCTCTTTCCATCATGCACTATTGATTTGGCTAGTATGATCCCAGTCTTTCAGAGCAATTGCATACGCAAATGTTTAGATAGAAAATTGACAATCAAGAAAAACTCACGGTTCTTTCAAAATCACAAAAACCACATTGCAAAAAGTTGCTACATTTTTAGAAAAACATCCAAAATTCGTACTTTGACAGAAGTAAATAGCCACCACCAATGCTGTCAATATCTTCACCAATGATCAGTCACCATTACTAACATTGGCTTCACCTCGGGTGGAACATTGCAACGCGATACTGCCAGATCATTCTACTAATATTCCACCACTATCAAAGCACCCCCAACCTTAAATTGGCAACAATACCATCACCGCCACCATTTGTTTTGTCAAATGACAAGAATGCAACAAGCAATGATTTTCTTGTAAAAGAGGTTGACAAAAACTTCTTCATTCACAAAATTTAAATGTCAAGCAGAATGCAAGAAGGCTGGATGATGCATCAAAATGATATTTATTCATCCAATTGATGATAATAGAAGCAACAAACAGTAGAATTGGCAGTTAAGGCAACTGAAGGGTGCAAACAGTTCTAAATAAGCAGCAAAGTCAGTGGAACAGCAGTGATGATAGAGACAGTGCCAAAAATCAGTTCTGAATGGAAATGTTAGGAGTATGGTTAGAGCATCAACTTCAAAATAAGAGTAACTTCCAGAGTAGAGGGCAAGCCTCATACATCTATACTATGACTCATTCTGGAAAAAGTTGAGTTGGAAATTAAAAGGAAATACTGGCATGAATCAGCAAATAATTTGCAATGTTGATCCGCATCTGACGCTTTCCCAAGAGTTTTCATTAATATAAGCACAAAGGTTCTCAGTTCCTCACAATCGTTTCACATATTTAGAAACCATAATGCAAGCAAATGAGAAGAAATTACAGCATCACAGAAAAGTTAGGAGATGATTATATAACTTGCAACAAGAATATGATGCCAAGGCTATTTTTGGCACCTTTTTTCAACTGAACACATATATAGAGAATGAAGTAACAAAATGTCCACAAAACATACTCGATGTTGGTTAACTCTATATTTTCTAGAAACACTAGCCAGGTAATACTACAGCACAAAATTGTTGCAACTTTTCAAATCTCAATAAGAAAAATTAGGAAAAATTTTATCTCAAACATTTTAAAAAAGCACATAAATAAAGCAAAAAGAGAAAAGAGGGAGAAACTACATCATCAGAATATAAAAAAGTCTAAAAGTTGCTCGAGGCTATGATAAATATGATGATACATAAAAGATCCAGCACACCAAAAAAGAAATTCCCATCTGTAGTTGAAATAGAAAAACATATGTAAACATTTACGGCTGGTTGACACTTGTGTAAAGAGGAATTATGAGTAGACTTCAACCTATTAGATTGCTTCCCTCACTTCCCATATCTCTCAAATTTTCTATTCCTTGTAGCATCTAGCAATGATGACAAGTATTTGATCACGAAGGCAATATGCAATCAGCAAATTCCCTCATGAACTTTCCTTTAAAGTCTACATTGCGAGAGTAAATTCTAGTGATCAACCGGGGAAGACAGCGATTGAACTGCTCAAAAGACATACATTTTTGCCTCATTTATTGCACAAAGTTTCGGCGCAGCATGGGTGGGTGCATTTATCAAAGAAAGATCAGATCAGAGATACGGATACCTCCACTTGCTACCATCATATGCAAAAGCCTTCAATATGATGGATAAATGAGATGTCAGGATGTGAGCAAGAGAAATGGCCTACCAAACTAGAAGGACGCACACAGAAAATGTGTTCTAGCAATGATACCTGCAAATTACAGAATCCCAATTCCTTGCCTTTAGCAAGCTATCAAATATAAGATATATACCATGTTCTATCATACTAATTTTTATTCGCCAAATACTTCAATCACTGTTCAGAACAAATCACTGATTACCCAATGTATTATGTTAAAACTGATTCAACTTGGTAACCGAGAAATTTTTTTGCCTCATTGCATATGGCTTCTAATACCATTTCTACTACTTTGTTGAACACTTTAGCCCTTATTGATCAACCCACCACCAATCAAAAATGGATCCCAACTGCTCACCATTATATTGCTATCAAGTTGCCACTCATCAATTACTCATTTGGCATGCACAAGTACAACAACCCTCCACAAGTGGTCAGGGTCTTTTGGATTTCATATAAGGCACCAATCGTTGCCCCATCCACTCCATGACAGATTCTACAGATTGCCAATTAAATTCTTCCTGTTTAGCTTTGATTCAGCAAGATCAAGTAGTGGTTAGTACCTTGTATTCATCAATGACAACAGATGTTCTACTGTCCAGTCATTGATCATCTCACTTCAAAATCCATACGGGGCACATTGGAAAAGCTTTTGTCTCTCCTTCCAATACATTGGAATAACGGACCTCCACCTAGCAATTCAAAAATCATTCGAGAAATATGACCTTGTCACCAACTATGTCTATCGCGAAACACACTTTCTGATGAATTAACAGCACCAGGTAGACCAATTACTGTTGCTGATAGTGGCTCAAACCCTACTGCAAATATGACACAGTATGGGGATTGACAATCGCTCTGCTGCTTCTCAATATCTAGGTTACACAACCTGATCACCAGATAAGGCAGCCACAAACCATGTGACTCCAGGCATCTCTTGTCGAAGATTACAAGAATAATGGGCAACTCCATGTCGGAAATGGGTAAGAAACTTGGGACAGAACATAGTGGTTCTTACAACATTTCTTTCTACTAACGCTAAAACAAATTCTATATATGTACCAGGAATGAGCAAGTCATCATCAATCTCTACGCGGTTCATCTGCCGCAAACATCAAGTTAGTTCCCCCGTCCGTTCATCTAGGTGAATATGCGTCACAGGGGAGTTAAAACATAATTTTTTGAGGGTATTTCTTCTTCTTCTTCTTTTTTTTTTCTTGGCCTCGTTAACATACAAAAATACGGGCACACAGAACTGTATGGGACAAATCGAGGTATAAAAGTTTTCCCAAATTACTCCAATTAACACAAATAACACATAATGACGAATTCACAAACCAATTTATTCCCCAGAAATATAATAAATAAATAAAAAGGCCCAATGAGAACTCAAAACAGGCATCCAATTCGGACAAAAGGTTGTCCGAATTTGTCGATTTTAACAGAGAGACCCAAGTAAAGAAAGGAGGGGCGGGGGGGTGGTGGAGGTGTACGTACCTTTTCTGATCATCATGACGGCGACAGACAAAGAAAGAAGGATGGAAGCGACATGAAGTGGAGGTATTGGAGGCTTGTGTGAAAGTTTGCTTGCATCTCTTGCACGTCTTCTCCTCCTCTTGTCGTTGTTTCTCCTCCATTCCTTGCAGCTTGCTTTCTCTTCTCTTCTCTTCTCTTCTCTTCAGCAGTTTTGTTTTGTGCCTGTGGGTGCTTCTTCTAGTAGACTTGAGTTTGTGTGTTCCGTACTTCAATTCTATTCTGTGAATTAATTAATCACGAAAATCAGACATCTCCCGACCTAATTCTCGTGGTCCTAGTGGGCTCTAAAGGCTAATGGGTTGCTTAACCTAATCAATATATCAATATATCAATATATCAATCAATGGATCGATCTATATCTATACTATCTGTAAAAGTATGATGAGGACACAAAAACACCAAAACAGCGAAACATACGAAACTACTAAAATAACTTTCATTAGTTAAATCATTTTTCTGCTCCTCACAATACTGTAATACAATTATTACAACTTATATCTATATCTATACTATATATAAAAGCACGAATGCAGCGAAACGCGAAACACCTGAAAATACAGAAATAATCATATTTAATAATAACAATAAAATATTATCTATAAAAGCATGAAGATAGGAAAACACCAAAATAGCGAAACATGCAAAACTACTAAAATACCCTTCATTAATTAAATCACCATACATTATTTTTCCTACCGCGTCTTCCTCTGCTCAACAAAAGCACAATACTATAATACAATTACAATTACAATCTATATCTATATCTATCGATACTATATGTAAAAGTACAAACGCAGCGAAACGCGAAACAACCAAAAATACAGAAAATAACCCTATTTAATAATAATAATAATAATAATAATAATAATAATAATTAATATCTTACTCTTATTTAATTAAAACGACATGTCATACAATAATGGATGACATGTAATTTCTATGTACTATATATAAAAGAACTAACTCAAACAATAGATGAAAATAAAAATAACTATACTTATATTATTAATAATATAAAATATAAATTAATATTTTAATTTTATTTTATTACGAGGAACTATCAGATAACAATGAATGATATTTTTAGTTCTTATTATAATCAAGGAAATATGTAGAAATACACCTACTAATTAGCATTACTCTTATTTTATTAAGACAAAACGCCATAATAATAATTGACATGTAATTTTACTCCTGGAGTCTACGTCTCTATTTTGCTTTAGGGATGTCATCAAAGGTAAACCACGGTCCTCCAGGTGAGAACTTATGGTCAGGAAATTCAAATGGACCATTTGATCTAGCAGCGACTGTTCTTGACATGTGTGTGTCTTCTTGGCTTTGATGAAGGAAGTGTGTAATCCTCATCCGAGTCATAAAACTCATTAGCACAATTGCATTCAGGTTCACACTTGGAAGGATTAGTGTCCCAAATAAAATGCCCGTCGACATGAGAAACATAGACTTTGGAGCCATCCGGTTGGAAAGAGGAGACATTGTCTCAACAACTATTTATTTATAAATTCCTATTTTACTGCATAAACTAATTCTTAATAATATATTTATTTATATTTTCTAAACAACTAATAAAAATATGAAGAAGTACAACTAAAAAGTAAGAAAAAATTATGAACAAAAATAACTTTTACATAGAAGAATAATCACAAGAGCTCATGAAAAATGTGTTTGTAATTTATTATCAACATGAATTATAGAGAGAAGAGGTGAGTAAGGTAGTCAGCGAAAATTATAAAATAGAATAATAGCGAAAAAATTATTATCATAGGAATTCATACCACAAAAAAGAAATAATAATAAGAAATTATAATATAATTTAATAATCTCCTTCATTAATAATATAATTTCATAATTAAAATTATATAATTTACAGTATAAAATGATTAAAAAAATATTATTAAAAATAATTTATCTTATAAATTTACATTCTCTAATACATAAACTAATTCTAAATAATAAGTATTTATCTGTCTATATTTTATATATAAGTTTTTTTAATGATCTAAAAAATATAATACTATGCCACTGCAACGCACGTGGAAAAAAACTAGTTATCTATAAAAGCATGAAGACAGAAAAATACCAAAACAGCGAAACATGCGAAAATATTAAAATACCCTTCATTAATTAAATCACCATACATTATTTTTTTCTGCGGCTCTTCCTCTGAAGCCCCCCGACCCGTATTTACCGTACACAGTAAACACGTGCCGGAACTATTCATATTGATAGAACAGACAGTACAACATGCAAATATTATACAACAACAACTATTAAATACAACCGTCACCCATACTCGGGGACCATTATTCAATCCAGTGCTCAACAGCAACAGCAGATAGTATCAGTAATATATATCACAGGAATTCAGCAATACAACATCATATATCACACAGCAGCGGAAGACTTTATGCACATGCAGCGGAGGTATGGATCCGGAGTCAGGTGGAGAAGAAAGCAGCAGCCATCGACGTCGTTCCTGAACTACGAAACAACTTAACCTACGGGATGAAACCCCGCAGGCGAGGGGTGAGTCCGAAGTGCTCACCGACGAAGGATAAACAGTGATATGCAAGCAACCGTAATACTTAAAACAATCATAGACAAGCAATACATAACTCAACAAACTGAGCCAAGGCCAAAAGAATATTTATTATTATTACCAATTTTATCTTCCGGGCCCCCGTCACTGGACAAGCTAGGGTCGTACCTGGTTATCAATTAATTCCGGATGCTAGGTCAAAAAACCAATCCACATCTCAAAACCCGGATATTTGGTATATCCAAACCACTGGGTATTCGGTATACCCCAACCTCAGGCAACATGCCAACCGGATATTCGGCATATCCGAGCCACTGGGTATTTGGTATACCCTAACCACAGGCAACAAGCCAAACGGATATTCGGCATATCCGAGCCACTGGGTATTCGGTATACCCTAACCACAGGCAACAAGCCAAACGGATATTCGGCATATCCGAGCCACTGGGTATTCGGTATACCCCAACCACAGGCATGACGAGCCAAGCAAACCAAGAACCGACCATAGCATCCCAAAATTAATTTTCAAACCATCGGGTCGTACCGCTACTTTCCACATGACAATTATATCAACATCTCAAATCAATTCCAATTCCAATTTCATATTCCAATTTCTTTTTCTCAATTTCCACAGTCAATAGCTCAACATCAATCTCAGCATACTATCCACAGAATCAAAATCACAGCCCAATGGCAACAATAATATCCACAGCACTTATTCAGCCAACAATCAACAATTCAGCAGTTCAATCGAACAACAAAGCACACAAAGTATTACAGGCAACATAACAAGGGTTATCTATCCTCACCTTAGCCGATATTCAATTATGGAATTGTCCAGCAAGTTCCAAGTCTGTTTCCTCAGCAAATTGCTCGTTATCAACTCCTATATCAATCAAATAGTATGCACACATAAGATGGTATGCAGATGTCATACTAATACTATGTACCGAAATTAAATATAGTCTCGGCTCGGTACTCTCCCGGATTAATTTTTCCATTATCATCGTCATTTACCATTTACTACCAAGTGTCAAATTATTACCATACTTGTTCTTACTTCCGGATATTATCCCGGTATACTTGGATCTTATTTTTCCCGAATATTCCTCTGGCATCATTTACATATATATATTTTCCAAAACATTTCCATATTCAAAATATCAATTATTTCTTAGCTTATATTTTCCCAAAATTCCATAATTAATTTTCAAAACATATATATCCAGGTTTTATCTTTATTTCTTAGTATTATTATTTTATTGCTACTTATTAGACTCGAACTGGGCCTGATTGGTACTGTTCAGCCTATTGCACAGTGCCCAGAAGGCCCATGCAGCAAGCCCAACAAACCAAACAGCCAAGCCCAGCGAGTCAAGCAGCCCAACGAACCAACCAAAGCCCAGCTCATGCAACCAAGCCCAACCAAACAACCAATTCAGCCCAACATTCCACAAACCCAACACACCAACCCGTTACCAACACGGGTCAACCGCGAACCAGACCCACAAAGCAAGCAAACAGGTCGCATCCACATCCAAACGGGTCGACACTTACAACCACGGGCTGCTCACCTTGTCTTCACGGGAGGCGGCGCATTGGCAGCGAGCGGCATGTGGCGAGGCGAGAACGGAACGAAGGGGACGGTGACGGTGTCGGCAGCAGCAGGCGAGGTGGACGCGAGGGCGTCGTGGTGGCTTGCCGGTGGGCTGCTGCGATGAGGAGCGCGGGGAGAGGCGGTGTCGCGTTGGTGGCTTGCCGGGTCGAGCTCCAAGGCGATGGCGGCGGCTCGCAGCAAGGCAGGGGCGGCGATGGTGCTCTGCAGCGTCCGCGTACGGGTGGGAAGGAGAAGGAGAGGTGGCTGGTGGCGGCCGGTGTTGCAGGGGTTCGGTGGGGGTGGTTCACGAGGAAGGGAAGAAGAAGGAAGAGGTGGCTCCATCAAAACGACGGCGTTTGTTTTGTTTTTCTTCTTCTTCTTTCTTTTTTTTTCTTTTCTTTTCTTTTGCAAATGGTTTTTTTTTAATATGGATTTGCAGGTACGGGAAGTGTTGAGGATGAAGAGGTGATAGTGGTGAGCATGGTGGCAGAAGGGAAAAAAGATAGTTTTATAGGTAGTAAAATCACTGGTATATCACAAGTGTAACAGGTAGTTCACAGGCTGAATAGGAAAAAGGCGACTGAATAATTGAACTTCAATTATGCAGTTACTATGCTGCACGTGAAGTGTGACCCACCTGGACCAGAAAATATCCGGTATACCCACTTATCTTATTTCTGGTCCGATAATTCGAGGATAAACCCAGCTTTTCCTAAGATTCCCGGACCCGGAAAAATTCCAACTTTGGTCCGTAAAATCCGCAGAAAAATCCCGAACGTGGGACTATGCTCGGTTTCAGAATCCAAAGCTCGATTTACCACAATTTAATTACCCAAGATTAAAAATCAATGGTAAATTACTGTAAATTAACTTAAACAGTCCCGGTAAAAATGAAATTTTTACCTGGGCTATTACAGCCTACCCACCTTAAAAGAATTTCGTCCCTAAAATTCACTCCGAAGCTGTGAATAAGTGCAGGTACGGAGAACGCATATGCTCCTCAACTTCCCACGTGGACTCATTCGCAGAGTGCTTGCTCTACTTAACCTTTACCATTGGAATAACTCTGTTCCTCAACTGTCTGACTTCCCGGGCAAGAATCTGCTCCGGCATTTCTGTATATGTAAGATCCTCTGCGACCTCAACATCTACTGTAGTAACCACATGGCTCGGATCTGATCTGTACCTCCTCAACATGGAATACGTCATGAATCCGTGACAACTCCTCCGGTAGAGATAATCTGTACGCCAATGGTCCAACCCTTTCCACAATCTCATACGGTCCAATGTACCTGGGACTTAGCTTCCCTCTTTTCCCGAATCTGATTACACCCTTCCAAGGTGCAACTCGGAGGAAAACTCTTTCTCCCTCCTGGTACTCCATCTCACGACGATGCTTATCGGCATAGCTCTTCTGTCGGTCCTGTGCTGCTCTCATACTCTGCTTAACTGTCTGAATCTTGTCAACTGTCTGCTGAACCAAATCTGGACCAACGATCAAACGAAGACCTTCTTCATCCCAACAAACTGGACTTCGGCACTTCCTTCCATAAAGAGCTTCGAACGGTGGCATGCCGATGCTGGAATGATAACTATTGTTGTAGGCGAATTCCGCTAAAGGCAAATACTGGTCCCAACTCCCACTGAAGTTAAGAGCACAAGCCCTTAGCATGTCTTCCAGTGTCTGTATAGTCCTCTCCGATTGTCCGTCGGTCTGAGGATGGAATGCAGTACTAAAACTCAGCTTCGTCCCCAAAGCTGTTTGCAGACTCTTCCAAAACCGCGATGTGAATCTCGGGTCTCTGTCTGAGACTATGGACTTAGAAATCCCATGTAGTCTCACAATCTCTGCAACATATTGCTTCGCCAACTTATCCAAGGTGTCTGTCTGTTGAATGGGAAGAAAATGGGCTGATTTTGTAAGTCGATCAACGATAACCCAGATGGCATCATGCTGTCTTCGGGTCAACGGTAATCCGACCACAAAATCCATAGTAATCATCTCCCACTTCCACTCTGTCACTGACAAAGATCTCATCTTCCCTGCTGGAGCCTGATGTTCAACTTTCACTTGCTGGCAAGTGATACACTTAGCCACATACTCGGCTACATCCTTCTTCATGCGCGGCCACCAATAGTGAATCCTCAAATCCTGATACATTTTGGTGCTCCCGGGATGCATAACGTACGGTGTCATATGTCCTTCTTCTAGAATCTGACTGCGTAGGTCACCAACACTGGGTACACATAGACGCTTTCCTAGCATCAGTGCACTATCCTCAGCTATGTGGAACTTATCTTCCTTCCCATTACGGACTGCTTCCTTCAGCTTGATTAGGTCGGGATCTCCATCTTGTAACTCCACAATCTAGCCTCTCAGGTTAGACTTGACTTCAATATGTGTCAACAAAGCTCCTGTCTCATCAATTGACAAATCAACTCCCATCTTCCTTAACTCAATGAGTGAGGACATCAAGTAGGTCGTGGAAGCATCTTCTGGCTGTCTCCGACTCAAAGCATCAGCTACAACATTAGCTTTCCTAGGGTGATACTCAATAGTACAATCATAATCATTCAGCAACTCAACCCAACGTCTCTGTCGCAGGTTAAGCTCCTTCTGAGTCATGATGTACTTGAGACTCTTGTGATCCGTGAAAATCCGGCATCTCTCTCCAAACAGATAATGTCGCCAGATCTTCAAAGCAAGGATCACTGCGGCCATCTCTAAATCATGTGTCGGATATTTCTTCTCGTGTGGCCGCAACTGTCTCGAAGCATAGGCTATCTCTCGGCCTTCTTGCATCAGAACAGCTCCCAAACCAAAACCTGAAGCATCACAGAATAACACGTACTCCACTCCTGGCTTAGGCACTGTCAAGACTGGTGTTGTTGTCAGCTTCTTCTTAAGTTCATCAAAACTCCTCTGGCAGGCATCACTCCATTCAAATGCTTGATCTTTCCTCAATAGCTTAGTCATGGGACTGGCTATCAAGGAAAAACCCTCGATGAACCTCCGGTAATATCCTGCAAGGCCAAGAAAACTCCTGACTTCAGGTACTATTTTGGGTGGCTCCCACTCCAAAATAGCCTTTACTTTGGCAGGATCAACCTTAATCCCATCCCCGGATACAACATGTCCAAGGAATGCAACTTCTTCAAGCCAGAACTCGCACTTGCTAAACTTAGCATACAACTCCTTCTCTCGCAACCTCTGAAGCACTAGCCTCAGGTGCTCTTCATGTTCTTCCCGGTTCTTGGAGTAGATCAAGATGTCATCGATGAAGACTACCACAAACTTATCCAAGAACTCGTTCAAGACCAAGTGCATCAAACACATGAAAACTGCTGGTGCATTGGTCAAGCCAAAAGGAACCACTGTGAACTCGAAGTGACCATACCGAGTGCGGAAGGCTGCCTTCGGTATGTCCTTCTCTGCAATCTTGACTTGGTGGTATCCAGATTGAAGATCAATCTTAGAAAATACAGTAGCTCCCTGTAACTGATCGAAAAGATCATCAATCCTGGGAAGCGGATACTTATTCTTCACTGTCACCTTGTTCAACTGACGGTAATCCACACACATTCGCAGACTGCCATCCTTCTTTTTCACAAAGAGGACTGGTGATCCCCAAGGTGAAGTACTAGGTCTGATGAAACCTTTCTCTAACAGCTCATCCAACTGTTTCTTCAACTCCTGGAGTTCTGTTGGTGCCATCCGATATGGTGCCATCGAGATAGGTGTCACTCCTGGCATCAAATCGATGGTGTACTCAACTTCTCTGTCAGGTGGCAATCCTGGAAAATCCTCCGGAAACACATCTGGAAACTCCCTCACAACCATGATGTCCCCCAAAACTGGAGTCTGAACTTCTTCACCCTTGGCATAGGTCAACAAAGCATCTGGACCATGCGGCTTCATTCCGACATCCTGATTAGCAGAGATACTACACGTAGTAGCAGCTCTCCCAGTACCTATCAACAAAATCTTATGTCCACCTTCGGAAGTCAACAACACTTCCTTGGTCCGACAGTTTACCAAAGCACTGTACCTCGACAACCAATCCATCCCCAGAATAATATCGAAACCTCCCATGTTCATCACAACCAATTGTGCAAGAAAGACCTCACTATCGTACGAAAGAGAAACGTCTCAGCACACATGAGTTAACCTGACCACTATACCCGCGGGTAACCTAACCCTCATCGGACAAGTTAAATTCTCTTTCTTACCACTATGTTGTATAGCAAAACCTTGAGCGATAAAAGAATGTGTGGCACCAGGATCTATCAAACTGTATGCAATATAACCAAAAACTGTAAAGGTACCTGCGATGACATCGATATCTAGGTGACTTCCAGCATGCTGATTCCCTCCAACCGGATCCATTCGTCTTACCCTATATGAGAATGTATATGCATGCATATTATACTAACTCATGACAGACTATGCACAAATGATCACAGCAACACCCAAGGACCTACTGCCCGCTCTGCTTCCAAACTGAAGCGCCCCGACCCGTATTTACCGTACATAGTAAACACGTGCCGGAACTATTCATATTGATAGAACAGACAGTACAACATGCAAATATTATACAACAACAACTATTAAATACAACCGTCACCCATACTCGGGGACCATTATTCAATCCAAACACAGTGCTCAACAGCAACAGCAGATAGTATCAGTAATATATATCACAGGAATTCAGCAATACAACATCATATATCACACAGCAGCGGAAGACTTTATGCACATGCAGCGGAGGTATGGATCCGGAGTCAGGTGGAGAAGAAAGCAGCAGCCATCGACGTCGTTCCTGAACTACGAAACAACTTAACCTACGGGATGAAACCCCGCAGGCGAGGGGTGAGTCCGAAGTGCTCACCGACAAAGGATAAACAGTGATATGCAAGCAACCGTAATACTTAAAACAATCATAGACAAGCAATACATAACTCAACAAACTGAGCCAAGGCCAAAAGAATATTTATTATTATTACCAATTTTATCTTCCGGGCCCCCGTCACTGGACAAGCTAGGGTCGTACCTGGTTATCAATTAATTCCGGATGCTAGGTCAAAAAACCAATCCACATCTCAAAACCCGGATATTTGGTATATCCAAACCACTGGGTATTCGGTATACCCCAACCTCAGGCAACATGCCAACTGGATATTCGGCATATCCGAGCCACTGGGTATTTGGTATACCCTAACCACAGGCAACAAGCCAAACGGATATTCGGCATATCCGAGCCACTGGGTATTCGGTATACCCTAACCACAGGCAACAAGCCAAACGGATATTCGGCATATCCGAGCCACTGGGTATTCGGTATACCCCAACCACAGGCATGACGAGCCAAGCAAACCAAGAACCGACCATAGCATCCCAAAATTAATTTTCAAACCATCGGGTCGTACCACTACTTTCCACATGACAATTATATCAACATCTCAAATCAATTCCAATTCCAATTTCATATTCCAATTTCTTTTTCTCAATTTCCACAGTCAATAGCTCAACATCAATCTCAGCATACTATCCACAGAATCAAAATCACAGCCCAATGGCAACAATAATATCCACAGCAGTTATTCAGCCAACAATCAACAATTCAGCAGTTCAATCGAACAACAAAGCACACAAAGTATTACAGGCAACATAACAAGGGTTATCCATCCTCACCTTAGCCGATATTCAATTATGGAATTGTCCAGCAAGTTCCAAGTCCGTTTCCTCAGCAAATTGCTCGTTATCAACTCTTATATCAATCAAATAGTATGCACACATAAGATGGTATGCAGATGTCATACTAATACTATGTACCGAAATTAAATATAGTCTCGGCTCGGTACTCCCCCGGATTAATTTTTCCATTATCATCGTCATTTACCATTTACTACCAAGTGTCAAATTATTACCATACTTGTTCTTACTTCCGGATATTATCCCGGTATACTTGGATCTTATTTTTCGCGAATATTCCTCTGGCATCATTTACATATATATATTTTCCAAAACATTTCCATATTCAAAATATCAATTATTTCTTAGCTTATATTTTCCCAAAATTCCATAATTAATTTTCAAAACATATATATCCAGGTTTTATCTTTATTTCTTAGTATTATTATTTTATTACTACTTATTAGACTCGAACTGGGCCTGATTGGTACTGTTCAGCCTATTGCACAGTGCCCAGAAGGCCCATGCAGCAAGCCCAACAAACCAAACAGCCAAGCCCAGCGAGTCAAGCAGCCCAACGAACCAACCAAAGCCCAGCTCATGCAACCAAGCCCAACCAAACAACCAATTCAGCCCAACATTTCACAAACCCAACACACCAACCCGTTACCAACACGGGTCAACCGCGACCCAGACCCACAAAGCAAGCAAACGGGTCGCATCCACATCCAAACGGGTCGTCACTTACAACCACGGGCTGCTCACCTTGTCTTCACGGGAGGCGGCGCGTTGGCAGCGAGCGGCATGTGGCGAAGCGAGCACGGAACGAAGGGGACGGTGACGGTGTCGGCAGCAGCAGGCGAGGTGGACGCGAGGGCGTCGTGGTGGCTTGCCGGCGGGCTGCTGCGATGAGGAGCGCGGGGAGAGGCGGTGTCGCGTTGGTGGCTTGCCGGGTCGAGCTCCAAGGCGATGGCGGCGGCTCGCAGCAAGGCAGGTGCGGCGATGGTGCTCTGCAGCGTCCGCGTACGGGTGGGAAGGAGAAGGGGAGGTGGCTGGTGGCAGCCGGTGTTGCAGGGGTTTGGTGGGGGTGGTTCACGAAGAAGGGAAGAAGAAGGAAGAGGTGGCTCCATCAAAACGACGGCGTTTGTTTTGTTTTTCTTCTTCTTCTTTCTTTTTTTTTCTTTTCTTTTCTTTTGCAAATGGTTTTTTTTTTAATATGGATTTGCAGGTACGGGAAGTGTTGAGGATGAAGAGGTGATAGTGGTGAGCATGGTGGCAGAAGGGAAAAAAGATAGTTTTATAGATAGCAAAATCACTGGTATATCACAAGTGTAACAAGTAGTTCACAGGCTGAATAGGAAAAAGGCGACTGAATAATTGAACTTCAATTATGCAGTTACTATGCTGCATGTGAAGTGTGACCCACCTGGACCAGAAAATATCCGGTATACCCACTTATCTTATTTCTGGTCCGATAATTCGAGGATAAACCCAGCTTTTCCTAAGATTCCCGGACCCGAAAAAATTCCAACTTTGGTCCGTAAAATCTGCAGAAAAATCCCGAACGTGGGACTATGCTCGGTTTCAGAATCCAAAGCTCGATTTACCACAATTTAATTACCTAAGATTAAAAATCAATGGTAAATTACTGTAAATTAACTTAAACAGTCCCGATAAAAATGAAATTTTTACCTGGGCTGTTACATCCTCTACGCAACAAAAAGCACAATACCATAATTTTTCTGCGGCCTCTTCCTCTGCCATTACAAATTTATTCTTCTCTACTATCCACATTCAATTATAGATCCAATATAATACAGTTATTAATTAAATCACAATACATTAATTGAGTTGCATCAATTTTATTAACTCTCTTGTGACCACGTGGTAACTCTCTTCTCTCTTTTATTTCTTACTAAAACTAATTCTAGACAATGCATAGAAGTTTGTCTATATTATCAAGAAAAAACTCTTGTTTACCTTATTAATAATTTCATCGTTGTTGTTCGTAGTTTTCGTTGACTATTCGACTGCTCTTAGATCTTTTTTTCCACAATTCTTATTAATAATAAATTACAAATACATCTATTTTTTTTCTTGTCATTATTCTTCTCCATAGTTATTCTATTTCGTAGATGTTATTCTTGTGCATAATTTTCATCGACTCTTCGGCTCTTCTTCTGAAACGACCCGACCTCTAATTACCTGACTCATAGTATTTACCGGACAGTAGTGCCGACACGTGGCACAAACAATGTAAAAATATCAGAAATAACGGCCCAACGGCCCAACATCAATACACGTCACCCGATCTCGGGGACATCGACACATAAATCCGGCCCATCGGCCCAATATCAAAAACACGTCACCCGAGCCCGGGGACCCAAAATAAGCACAGCGGAAGCAATTTATAAACTCAAAGACATCATATGCAAAGCCCGATGCAAACTAATGGATCCGAGTCCTGTCCGAGGGATAACGCCGCAGCCTATCTGGAATGCATCATACCTGAACCACAAATAACCCAACCTACAGGATGAAAGCCCGCAGGTGAGGGGTGAGTCCGAAGTGCCACCAACCATGAATAGACAATCAATATGCAACACTATAAAATACTCAAGGTCGAAAACAGGCATAACAGCCAAAATATACCAATCCAAAAGACTCGACCCAAAACAGGTCCAAGGCCAAAAAAACTTAAACAAAAATCCAATTTCCAATTTTATCTTTCCGGGCCCCGTCACGGATAACATATTTCGGGTGCCAGATCAAAACCAAGAGAGCCCAGGGATCGACATCCCAAAATAGTAACCCAGGGATAGACATCCCAAATATAATCACGGGATAGACATCCCAAGCATAGACATGCTTATCACAAGTAACCCAGATCATGGCCACCACAAAACAGTTTTAAATCATCGAGTCGTACCACTACTTACCACGTGACAATCATATTATCATCATTCAAAACCAAATCTCAGGGATCAACATCCCCAGCCAAAACACCTGGATAGACATCCCAATCCAAAACCAAGGATCGACATCTTTATCACATTTTGTTATTTAATCCATTATTCTTTATACAAAAAAGACACAGGGATAAACATCCCAAAACTCAATACACGGGGATGAACATCCCAAAATCAAATCATGGGGATAAACATCCCAAAATAATCAAGGCACGATGATAAACATCCCGATTCAAATCATAGCAAATGCAACACTCAACAGTGCAATAATCATCAAACACAACAACCGAGTAATATAGACACATATCAAAGGAAATTCATCCTCACCTTAGCCAATTACTCAACTTTGAAGACAATAACCGGTCCAAATCCGGCTCCTCAGGAAACTGCCCGATATCAAAACCTATACAACAAAACAACATGCTCACATAAATGCACATAATCGGTATGCTATGATGCCATAAATTGTAAATTAAACTCATCGGTAAAACATCTCAATTATATTTATATTATCATGAAATTATCCTTTATCATGATAATACCTTTTCCCGAAAATATATTCTTGAAAATAATTATTTTTTACCATATCGTATATTCTTTTCCATAAGATAAAAGTATCACCATGATAAATACTTATCAAATTACATATATCAGAAAATACTTTCATATAATAAACTATGTCATTTAACCTTAATTCTCAAAATTATGTCATATTCTTTATTTTTCTAGCAACATAAATTAAATATAAATCTATATATATATTTATCCAGAAAACTATTATTTATCAAATATATATATTAAGGTAAGCATATACTATATGTATTCTTTTTCGAGTAAATATAATCATATAAACATATTTTTCTAAAAATAAATATAGGTATGCATATTTATTTTCTGAAAATATAATACATCCCCAAACAATTATATTATCAACATAATAATCTATTTCCAAAAATATTACTTAGGTATACCATATATATTTTTTTCAAAAAATATATCTTTTTTTATTTTTATTTAATTTATACATATTATAAGCATATATATATATATGTTTTTTTATTTTTTAGAAATCGGACTGGGCCAAGTATTAATCCAACCCATCAAAACGAGCCCAGGTGCACAAGGCCCAGGCCAAGGCCTACACAACAGGGCCAGTGGATGAGCCCACAAGAACCAGCCCGGACCAAGGCACAAGTCCAGGTCCATAGGTCAGCTCATGGCCCGACCCAGGTTGCCAACCCGTTGCACACCCGGCTAGACCCATCCTGCTAAACGGGTCATCAACAACTGTGGCGGGTCTGCTCACCTTGGTAGCTGTAGGGCGGCAGCGCGATGAGCGGCGGTGCAGCACGGCTGGCGTCGCGGTGGTGGCTCGCTACTGCAGCTGCTGGGGTTCGTCGTCGGCAGCGGCGTAAAGAGGCAGATTCGACGGGTCTGCTCCTCGGGTCTACGGCTCCTGGCGGCGCGTCTCGCGGCGGAAATAGGAGGCGAAAGCGGCGTGAGGAAAGCGACGGCATGAGGAAGACGGCAGCGGGGGCGGTGGTGTGCACGGCGGCGGGAGACGGCTTCGCGTGAACTGTTACCGGGAAGGAGAACGAAGGTGACGACACTGTTCCCTTCTTTTTTTTTCCTTTTCTTTTTTTTCTTCTATTTTCTTTTCTTTCTATTTTCTTCTCTTTTTTTTTTGTTTCTTGTTTTTTTTCTCTCTCTCTTCCTCTCTGTTTTCTGTGTCTGTTTTTTTTTTCCTTCTTTCTTTTTTTTTTTCCTTTTTCTCTCTTTTTTTTTTCTCTCTTTTCTTTTTCTTCTCCTCCTCTCCTCTTCTCCTGCTTTCTTCCTCTTTATAATGATATGCACAGCAGCAAAGGTGGCGCCGCCTTGCATTATTGAGGCGGCTCAATAATGCAGGTCGTGTCCAGACCGGACCAGAAAATAACTGCATACCCCCTTGGTTATTTTTCTGAGGATTCCGGGACCCGAAAAATACCAACTTAGGTCCGAAAAATCCACGGAAAAATCACGAGCGCGGGAAAAACCTCGGTTTTGAAAAACGACGCTCGATTTACCTTGAATTAATTACCCAAGATTAAATTCAAAGGTAAATCACTGTATAACGACTTTTACAGTCCCGGTAAAAATCCGAATTTTTACCCGGGCTGTTACATTCTACCCACCTTAAAAAAATTCTGTCCTCGAAATTCCGTCTTATCCGTTGGTCCTACCACGATAAGCTTCTGATACACTCTACCAGGTGTCCAAACTCAACGCGAGATACCGCTCATACCCTTTAGCGACATCTCCTCCGCTTATATAAACCGAACCTCATAACTGAGAACTCACTCTCAGCCATGGACTCTCCACTAAGAACAAGAACCACCTCAGACTCCTAGGATAACAACTATATCGGTGGTACTGCTTTCCCGACAAGCTCTGATGAAGAACCTCCCAAGAAGCAGTTCAAGACAAACACCATCAGTCTGAAGGAAGATATGGTGGTCTCCCCAAGACAGCGAAAGAAGCGTGCCAACAAGAAAGCTGAGGATAGGAAGGGCAAGGCAACTGCTCCCAGCGATACCCCACTGCAGACACTGACGCAACTGAACTCTTCACTGAAGAAGGTTAGCTCCGCGGTGATGCAGATAGAACAGGCGTGTGCGAAACTCTTTCCTCACGTGAAAAACATCCAAAAACTTGTAAAAGACCTTGAGAAGCATGTAACTCAATAGAGTACTTCTTCTCTGTATTGTAAAACTTTAATAAAATAAAATAACTTTTCTTTAAACAAATCTCTTGTTAAGATGTGAAAACTCATATTCAACAGAAAAGCAAAATATTTTAAAGCAAAACAAAACCAGCAAGAAGGAAAATAAAATCAAATATAAAGATGTTAAGAAAAACAGAACCAACAAAAGGAAGCAAAACCAACATAAAGAAATTAAAAATAAAACAAAACTCGTTTTCATGTTCAACGCTCTAGATCGATCGTACACGTCCTCGAACCCATGAAAAACAACTCGTATAGCCGACGGAGATGTCGGTTCTCCTTGTGAAAACGACATCCGTTAACTCGCAAGGGGATGATAACGAGGACGTCCCGTGTCCCTCGAAAGAAACGATATCCACCTGTCCATAAGCCAAAAATGTCTTCCTGATATCGTATCCCTCCACGATGTCCAAACAGATGTAACCTTGTCGCACATGCACTCCACTTGAGGTACGATCCCATCAATCTAGCCACAGCGGTCACGGATGCATGTGATAAAAGAAGTAGAAAATATAGAAAAAAACCCATAAAAGAAACGTCAAGATAGCCAGGGCGAAAGAAAATTGTGAGATGGAAAGGGCTGAAAAATACTTGCATTTGTACCCCAACAATACACAAAGTGATGAAGTAATAAATGAGGCAACGACAAAATTTTCAAAAAACAACACCTTGAAGAATGAAAACGGTTTGGAGTTTTGTGAAAAGAATCTACTTTTCCTATCCCCGAAAAATATTTTATTTTGTTTTCTTTTTCTCTCTTTTTTTTTCTTCTTCTTTTTTCTTTTTTTACTATTTACTTCTCCCCTTTTTTTATTTTCTTATTTTTTTCTTCCTCTTTTTTTTTCTTTTTCTTTACTATTTCGCTCTCTTTTCTTTTCTCTCTCTTTTTTTTTTCTTCTTTCTTTCTTTTCCTTCTTTTCTTTTCTATTTCCTTCTTTTTTTTTTCGGGAACAGGCGGGGTCTATTCTTTGAAAAACATGTAAACATTTTTCTATAAAAGGCAAAACAACGGTAAGCAAAAACCACAAAGCATCCAAAAGAAAACAAAACGCTCAGGCAAAGAAAACACAACGTTCAGAAAAAAGAAAAACACAACGCGTCGAGACAACATGCCTGCTCCATCGTCTGTCTTCTTTGTTAAGGGTGCCTCCCTCGGAAGAAGAAACCGGTTGGCCTACAGCCTGATCAACGAACATCCAGAGGAACTACCGAACGGGCTCAGCAGGATGCCTCGTCTGGTCTTCGTCGACGAACTCTACTCGTCGAGGTTCTTTGTCACTCCCATGGAAGAGACGTTCTTCCTAGAGGATCAAAGCACCCTGAGGACCTCCTTTTACGGCTCGGCCTATTCCGTCATGTTTTTTATTTCTGAAAGACTTCAGGAATTCAACCTAGAGCCCACTTGCCATTTCCTAGACCAAGGCACCTACTACCAGCTCTCGATGACTGCCCAGAGCATGCCCAGAGTAACTCGGTTACCTCCAACTTGGCCAAAG
This sequence comes from Turnera subulata, assembly GCA_028386065.3. Lineage (NCBI taxonomy): Eukaryota > Viridiplantae > Streptophyta > Magnoliopsida > Malpighiales > Passifloraceae > Turnera > Turnera subulata. The sequence goes on along the minus strand of JAKUCV010005884.1, from coordinate 107,001 downwards.
GCCCGACTGCTGGTGTGGAACTACAGAGGAATCGCTAGGCGTTCCCAAGAGTTTTCGCGTACCCTGAGGGACCTGAAGAACCAGTACAAGCCCAACATGGTTCTGCTCACGGAGACCCAGTGGCAGCCTGAAGACGATCACGGTGTCATCCCACTTCGGTTCCCTCCAGCAAACCGGTTCGAGCTTCTTGGCCAGAACAACACGGGTGGTATGTGGTTCTCGTGGAATGATTGCATCAGGGTCAATATTAACAATGACCCCAATAGCTTCAGGGTCAACGTCGTACCAAGAAGATGAATAATTTTTATAATAATATCAATGTAATAATAATATTAGTAATATTAATAATATTTATGTTGGTGCATATTTATGGCATCAATTACCTCTTATGTGAATGTTCTGTTGCAAGCTGGCGTCCCTCGACTAGATCCATCATGTACTAACTAAATGACATAAATGCAAAATAATAAACATATGGAGCGAGCTATGCACAACAAATAAGCAAAACAATCACCCAAGGACCTACCGCCCGCTCCGCTACCAAAAATGAAACGACCTGACCTCTAATTACCCAACTCACAGTATTTACCGGACAACAGTGCCGACACGTGGCACAAACAATGTAAATATAAAAAATAACGGCCCAACATCAATACACGTCACCCGATCTCGGAGACATCGGCATATAAATCCGGCCAATCGGCCCAATATCAAAAACACGTCACCCGAGCCCGGGGACCCAAAATATAGCACAACGGAAGCAATTTATAAACTCAAAGACATCATATGCAAAGCTCGACGCAAACTAATGGATCCGAGTCCTGTCCGAGGGATAACATCGCAGCCTGTCTGGAATGCATCATACCTGAACCGCAAATAACCCAACCTACGGGATGAAAGCCCGCAGGTGAGGGGTGAGTCCGAAGTGCCCACCAACCATGGATAGACAATCAATATGCAACACTATAAAATACTCAAGGTCAAAAACAAGCATAACAGCCAAAATATACCAATCCAAAAGATTCGACCCAAAACTGGTCCAACACCAAAAAGACTTAAACAAAAATCCAATTTCCAATTTTATCTTTCCGGGCCCCGTCACGGATAAGCTAGGGGTCAGACCTGGTTCTCAGCATATTTCGGGTGCCAGATCAAAACCAAGAGAGCCCAGGGATCGACATCCCAAAATAGTAACCCCAGGGATAGACATCCCAAATATAATCACGGGATAGACATCCCAAGCATAGACATGCTTATCACAAGTAACCCAGATCATGGCCACCACAAAATAGTCTTAAACCATCGAGTCGTACCACAACTTACCACGTGACAATTATATTATCATCATTCAAAACAAAATCTCAGGGATCAACATCCCTAGCCAAAACACCGGGATAGACATCCCAATCCAAAACCAAGGATCGACATCCTTATCACATTTTATTATTTAATCTATTATTCTTTATACCAAAAAGACACAGGGATAAACATCCCAAAACTCAATACACGGGGATGAACATCCCAAAATCAAATCATGGGGATAAACATCCCAAAATCAATCAAGGCACGGGGATAAACATCCCGAATCAAACCACAATAAATGCAACACTCAACAGTGCAACAATCATCAAACACAACAACCGAGTAATATAGGCACATATCAAAGAAAATCCATCCTCACCTTAGCCGATTACTCAACTCAGAAGACAATAACCGGTCTAAAGCCGGCTCCTCAGGAAACTGCCTGATATCAAAACCTATACAACTAAACAACATGCTCACATAAAATAATCGGTATGCTATGATGCCATAAATTGTAAATTAAACTCATCGGTAAAACATCTTGATTATATTTATATTATCATGAAATTATCCTTTATCATAATTATACCTTTTTTCAAAAATATTTTCTTGAAATAATTATTTTTTACCATATCGTATATTCTTTTCCATAAGATAAAAGTATCACCATAATAAATACTTAACAAATTATATATATCAAAAAATACTTTCATATAATAAATTATGTCATTTAACCTTAATTCTCAAAATTATGTCTATTCTTTATTTTTCTAGCAACATAAATTAAATATAAATATAAATATATATATATATATATATCCAGAAAATTATTATTTATCATATATATATTAAGGTAAACATATACCATATGTATTCTTTTTCCAGAAAATATAATCATATAAACATATTTTCTGAAAATAAATATAGGTATGCATATTTATTTTCTAAAGATATAATACATCCCCAAACAATTACATTATCAACATAATAATCTATTTCCAGAAATATTACTTAGGTATACCATATATATATATTTCAGAAAATATATCTTTTTATTTTTATTTAATTTATACAGATTATAACCATATATATATGTTTTTTTTTACAGAAATCGGACTGGGCCAAGTGTTAATCCAACCCATCAGAACGATTCCAGGTGCACAAGGCCCAGGCCAAGGCCTACACAATAGGCCCAGTGGATGAGCCCACAAGAACCAGCCCGGACCAAGGCACAAGTCCAGGTCCATAGGTCAGCTCATGGCCCGACCCAGGTTGCCAACCCGTTGCACACCGGGGTAGACCCATCCTGCTGAATGGGTCATCAACAACTGTGGCAGGTCTGCTCACCTTGGTAGTTGCAGGGCGGCAGCACGACGAGCGGCGGTGCAGCACGGCTGGCGTCGCGGTGGTGGCTCGCTGCAGCAGCTGCTGGGGTTCGTCGTCAGCAGCGGCGTAAAGAGGCAGATCCGACGGGTCTGCTCCTCGGGTCTACGGCTCTTGGAGGCGCGTCTCGCGGCGGAAACGGGAGGCGAGAGCGGCGTGAGGAAGGCGACGGCACGAGGAAGACGGCAGCGGGGGCGGTGGTGTGCACGGCGGCGTGAGACGGCTTCGCGTGAACAGTGACCGGAAGGAGAACGAAGGTAACGACACTGTTCCCTTCTCTCTTTTTTTTCCTTTTCTTTTTTTTTCTTCTATTTTTTTCTTTCTATTTTCTTCTCTTTTTTTTCGTTTCTTGTTTTGTTTTTCTTTTCTCTCTTCCTCTCTATTTTCTGTGTTTGTTTTTTTTCCTTTTTCTCTCTTTCTTGTTTTTTTCCTCTCTTCTTTTCTTTCTTTTTTTTTTCTTCTCCTCCTCTCCTCCTCTCCTGCTTTCTTCCTCTTTATAATGATGTGCACAGCAGCAAAGGTGGCGCCGCCTTGCATTATTGAGGCGGCTCAATAATGCAGGATCGTGTCCAGACCGGACCAGAAAATAACTGCATACCCCCTTGGTTATTTTCCGGTGTGATTTTTTTGAGGGTTCCGGGACCCAAAAAATACCAACTTAGGTCCGAAAAATCACGAGCGCGGGAAAAACCTCGGTTTTGAAAAACGACGCTCGATTTACCTTGAATTAATTACCCAAGATTAAATTCAAAGGTAAATCACTGTATAATGACTTTTACAGTCCCGGTAAAATTCCAAATTTTTACCCGGGCTGTTACATCTTCCCCATTGTTCAATTATTCTTCAGTAATTATTCTTCATCACGATTTTTGATAGTTGTTGTGAAAATACAAATAAAGGCTTATATATTAGTCATTATCTTTCTAAAACTTATATATAGTGTTGATAACGATTTTTTTATATATTCTAAATAAATAAATACAAATTGTTTATAATTGATTTTTGTAGTAGAATAGGAATTTAGAAATTATTTTTTCTTCTACATAGTTTCTATTGATAATAAATTACAAAAAAATATATGTCGTGAGTTCTTATGATTATTCTTAGGATTATTTTTTTGGCATATGTTATTCATTTTCGTAGTTTTTGCTAACTCTTCAGCAGTACTTCGTCATAGTTTTATTGTTTTTCAAAAATTATTGTCCATCGTAATTCATTATTGTTGTTAAGAAAATATAAATAAATATTTTTATATTAATCATTTTCTTGAGAAGAATTTATATATATAATGTAAACACAAAGTTTCTTTTTGTAATCTATACAAATGAATACACATTGTTTAGAATTAGTTTTTGTATTATAATAGAAATTTATAAATCGACTATTGTTAATAATATTTTTATTCCTTTAATATTCTAAAATTATATAATTTTAATTATTTAATTATATTATTAATGAATGAGATTATTAAATTATATTAGTTTTTACTATTAGTTTTTTATAGTAGTTGTTCATATTGGTAGTTTTCGTTAACTATTCAAATGTACTTCAATTTTTTTTCTTCATAATTCTTGTTGATAATAACTACAAGCACATCGGTCAAGAATTCTTGTGATAATTATTTTTCATCATTCATTTTTTCCGTTGATATTGTTCTTTTTTGTAGTTTCCATTCGCTATTCGACTGTTCTTCGGTTATTTTTCATCGTAGTTCTTATTGATAATAAGAATACAAATACATTTGTCATAAATTATTGTGATTATTTTTTTATGATTATTCTATTTCGTAGAAGTTATTCTTGTTCATAGTTTTCGCTAACTCTTCGATTATTCTTTGCCATAGTTCTATTGTTTTCCAGTAATTAACGTTCTTCGTAATTCTTGGTAGTTGTTGAGAAAATAAGCTTGCATATTAATTATTATCTTGATATGAGTATTAATTTATTATTTATAATACTTTGTAAGCTTATTTCTACATATTTGCTTGATTATAAAATAAATATATAAATATTAATTTATTATTATTAAAATTATGTAGAGTTATTTTTATTTTCATCTTTGGTTTGGCATGCATATGTTGCAGGCACTATAATTAATTAGTTTACGCAAAAAAAAAGCAAAAAAATAATCAGTTTAATCTCAACAAAAAGAAATTATTGAAGAATTTTTTTTTGGAAAAGTAAGCAAAGAAGAACTTTGGCATGCATGCAGACACAGTAGAAATAATAAGTGTATGTATTGTTTTAGAATTAATTTCTCGATATGAATAGGATTATAGCTACTAAGAATTAAAAAAATTGAATTTTAGTTTGCTAAGTTGTCATTGACCGTGTTGGATGAAAATAACAAATATCTATATTTATTAATTAGTATGGGGAATTATGTCAAAAGTGATTTAATTAATCAAGGGTATTTTAATAGTTTCGCATGTTTCGCTGTTTTGGTGTTTTTATGTCTTCATGTTTTTATAGATAGTATAGATTAAGAAGAATTAGAGAGAAGAATTTGATGGAACACTTATTAGTTGTGTTGCGTTGCCGATTAGGTTAGAGATATGTAAAAGTTAAATTAGGATTTAAAAATAATAAAGATAAATTTTAATTAAGCAAAATTTAATGATTTGTTAATTACATATAATTATAATATAATAATAAACACCTAGTAGGTTGCCCCTCCTTCATAAGTATTAATATTATATTAATAATTAATAAAATATAAATCATTAATTATTACTAATTTATTGTACACTGATTATTACTAATTAAATCTAACAATACTACGATCCCGTCATCAAAACGTAGCCTTGGTTCTTCTTCTTAGTGCCCCCATTGTCTCTCCCTCATAAACCCTAATCAATCATCAATCCGTATATTTATTTCTTCCCACTTTCTTCTTTTTCTTAGTTTAATTAATTAATTAATTATTATTATTATCATCATCATCATCATCTTCATCATAACTCAATGTCCTTCTTTCCCTCAAATATATGTGTATTAATTAATTCAACAGGGGAGGGATAATGTATCATAATAGCTGTAATAATGCATCACCCTATGTATCACCCTATGTTTCTGTTCAGAATGAGTATGAACAACAATATCTCTCTCAAATGGTACACTGGAAGCATTACCTTCAACCCATATTGCAGCAACTTGTTCTGATGTAGGTGCATTGTACACATGCTAATCAATAGATGAATTTGTATGGATATGTATTTGAAGCTTATTAAATGAAGGAAAATCTTTTAATGTTTTCAGAAACTGGGCATAAGGGTTTCCTTCAAGAATATCCATCAACCTTTTTACGATACATTCATTCAAATTGGCATCTTTAATGACTTGCATCATGTTATGCAATTCATTATCGGTATCGTAAAAGTAAAGCTGAAAATATTTTGGGGTGTTTTCTGTTTGGCATCAAACTTGGCAAATTATGATAAATTTGGCCATGTGCTTTGAATGTATACACTCCTTGTTTGGAGGATGCAAGTTCTTTATCCAATGTAATACCAAAAGATGTAAATAAAAAAATAATGTTATATGCTCTGATATTTCTCCGGAACTCTTGTGCTTCTTCTGTTGGAGATGTAAATAAGTTATACAAATCATCGTCATAGTTTGGTGAAGCCAAATACACTTGTCCATTGCTACAGCAAAATGATTCCGTTTCAAACTCAAATGTTTTAGCACCGCAATAGCCACAAGCTGGAACCTTTGCAAGCGTGCGTGATAAAGAACATGACGGCCGAAACTCAATGATTCCTGAACCAATTTAAGAACAAATTCTATTAGCAAACTCTTATATTTCATATCTAGAAATAAAGGTAATATAAATATTAAAATTTTTAATAATTATCTTCCAAAAATCGTAAAACAATTATTTTCAAAATAGTTACTAACCTTGGTTGTTATATTGAGTAGATAAAGCCTTGAGGAATAAGGAGGCATTCTGTCCTCTCTTTTTCCTCTTATCGTCATTGTTGTTTTCACAGGAGAATGGATAATTATAAAAATAAAATAACAACCAAATACCTCAGGGAGATCTCGGAAACAAATTTTTTGCAGTCTCAATTTACAAATTGTTTTCCGGTGGGGGGTTGTTCTAAAGTTTTTTTAAGGAAATATTTAGTAGAATATGTGGGGGTTTGCGTTGGTGCAAACCTAATATGGGGAGGGAGCTGAATCGTTCACCTAAGGAACTTAGCTTGAGTGATCCCCGTATTAATATGGTTCGTAAGATCTCGGTGGTGCCCCGGTGGGCGGTCTCTCTTATGAGGAGGGTCTAATGTCAGGATGTAACCGGTATTGACCGGGGCCTGGACCGACGGGGCGATGACACCACTGATGCCTTATTTTTTTTTCGGTAAAAAAAAAAAAGATCTCAGTATTAATATATTTCGTATTCTGAAGTCATAAACATTGAACGTCACTAGCAAGAATAGTGTAGGGAACACGACCATGATGAATTTACTAACAATTTTTTTTTATTTTTCCGATGCTAAAGAAGAAGGAGAAGTCGAGGTAGAGTTAATTATCAAGCGACATGTACATATATATCAGTAGTGCCTTCTCCATATATTTCAAAGACGTAGTAGCTAGAAAAAACGATGATTGACTAACAAATAATAATAATAAAAACCAGGATAGTAATATATAATAATAATTCGCATTGAAGAATTGGTCCGAAACTAATACCGCTAATACTTTGAAGAATAATAATAATAATAACCAGAATAATAATATATAATAATAAAGTATGGGTATTTAATAATAAAGTAGGAATATTTTAATAATTTTGCCTGTTTCACTGTCTTCGTGGTTAGTTCTTTTTCTTTTTTTCTCACTTATTCATTCCTTCCCAGAATACTAGCCGGTCGTGTTCTTTTATTAATTTCCTTATAATTCTTATTTACTACTACTACTGGATGCCTAGGGCTATTCATTGGTTTGAATACAGGTGACGCTTAAGTGATGAGCTTCCTGCATTCTTTTTGTTTAATTATTTTGTTTCTGGGCTATGTATTTATTTTTTATTATTTTATTTCAAGAATTGGGTCGACTTTTTTTTGAAGAAAAGACAGTATATTGTAACACTACTTCATTGGTTTTTCCCCATTCTTTTTTGCTTAATTATTTTGTTTCTAAGCTATGTGTTTATTTTTATAATTTTATTTCAAGAATTAGGTCGACTTTTTTTTAAGAAACGACAGTATATTGTAACACTACTTCATTGGTTTTTTCCCCGAAAAACGATTGTAAAGTATGCATTTATTTTTTCCCAAAAAGCATAAAGCTGTAAAAGAAAATTAGTTGATAGTAATTTTAAAAAGAATTTTGAAAAATTATAAGTAATCAAACAGTATATATTTTTTATGATGAAGACAATAATAAAACTATAATTCAAAAAAATGGAAAAGACATGCGTAATTCATATAATGGATGAAAAAAAATCATGTAAAATTGAAAAAATAAAGGAAAATTAACTGATTAAAATGATTCAAAAATTTTATCATAAAAGAAAAATATTCATAAAGGCTTTTTATCTAAAATAGGTTATGCTTATCAATTAAAGTGTTCATATTAATGGATTGTTTTTTAAAAAATTGCTTATATAGAAAAATAACTTTAGTTTCGCAAAAAAAGTAAGAAGATGAAAAAATAAAATCAATTGATATTTAACGTCATAAAATGACACAGTAAGTAAAAAGTTAAAGTAAGAAGACATGTAGAATAAATATATTTTCTTCAAAATTAAGCATTATTTAACAAATAAAAAATTAGCTAATATACACATGAAGAATCAAAAGATGTGAAAATTTAAAAATATTATGATACAAAATTTCAAACTAATATTAATAATGATATAGAATAGAAAATTAATTTCATAAATATATGCAGCATTTAAAAATATTATAATAAATAGCTTCAATATATATATATATAATGAAATTTTATAAAAAAATCTGGTATACTAAATATTATGATAAACAAAATTATATAGAAGAGAGAGAAGAAGAAGAAGCAGTAAAAATATAAAATTTGATAAAAACATTTCCACAAAATAAAAAAAATATTAAATTTGATAAAACATTTCCACAAAATAAAAAAATATAAAATTTAAAAACATTAATATAGAATTTTAGCATTACAAAGGAGAAAATTATTAATTTAAGTGTTCTTATAAATGGATAAAAAAGTTTGTTTCGTAAAATATAATTTTTCTTTCACATAAACTTTAAATATATGGAAAAAATGGCGCCGATTGTGGGTTCTACTCATGAAAAGCGCCAACTCCAGAAAAGCCGGCAATTTGACCCCATTACCCTCCATTAATTAAAATTGACTCAATTACCCTTCACTAATTAATTATTATTATTATCAATATATCAACATATATATACACTAAATTTAGAAGCTTGACACTACCCTAAATTTCTAAAAAACCGTAACTAACAAATATCGGTGATCCTATTCCTATCTTTTTTTTTTCTTTTTGTTTTGGCGTATTGAACCTTAATCCAAATAGATCCTCTTCATCCCAATCTCAAAAGATCATTTTTGCTTTTTTTGTTTCACCGAAGTCAATTCAAGAATTGAATCTTTGCTTTTTTTTTTTGTTTTTTTGACAGAAATTAAATCAAAGATATACTCTTCTGGTATGTATGTATGTTTGCTTCAATTTAGAAGCAAACTTTATTTTTTTTTCTCTCTATCTACTACCCTAAATTCCTCAATACCCTAACTACGGTGAGCCTATTTCCTTTTTTTTTTGTTTTTTTGAGTTTATTTTCAACAAAGTAATCACTAAGTATGCCTACTATTTGTTATCTTTTTTATTGATGTTTTTTTCATTTGTAACAGCTAATTCTATCCCACAATTAGAAAATAATTATGAAGCTGGTTTGTTGGATTTCTTTACGACGAATCAGTCGGGTAGAATATATAACTCATTAACTTTTTCTTTCCTACGAGTTTATTTTCAGTAAGGCTATAACTAATTAGAGCGTATTGATTACTTTTTCTTCATTACTAAATTGGAAAATAAAATATTTTTTAAAAAAATTATAAAAACCCGTTTAATAAATTTTTAATAAAAATTTAAATATTGCAGTTAATTTTCTAACTAAACTAGGGGAAAAAATTATTGAAAACGATTGTAAAAAAATTTAAAAAATTTATATAAATATTGAGATAGGAAAATTGATTGGTAAATTAGTTACTCCCACACAATTACCTTTAAAAATTAGAAAAATAGTTACTCCCACACAATTACCTTTAAAAATTAGAAAAACATATTTCACAATATTAAACATCAAAATGAATGAAATTATTTTTGAATCAATAAAAAGTATATTTGTAATTAATATTATTCTTAAAAAAAATTCAGACATCTTCAAAAAGTACCAAAATTATTTTACTATATTGTTGTGACAAAAAAATAAATTAAAAGTTCAAACATGCAGGCATACTCCTTGCTTCTGGGACATGTCAAAGGCTAATTAGCTCAAAAACTTAAAGATTGACTAGGTTGACCTTTTAATTCTTTTTTCATACCATAAAGAGGAAGGGTAATAAAATTGAATAAGAATTTGGAAGTATAAAATTGTTATAATAGTAAATAAGATATACAGTAAAAATAGATAGGAAGGAGAGGAATATGGAAGAGAGGTCTAGATAATTAGTATAAACTTATAAAAATTGTTATGACGCAAAAAAATGTTTGTAGAAGAAGAGTTGAGTAGTTAACGAAAACTATGAATAACAACAATCACAACAGAAAAGAATCATCATAAGAAAGAATTCATGACTGATGTGTTTGTAGTTTATTGTTAACAAAAAACTATGAAGAAGAAAGATGGTAGTACAGTCGAATAGTTAACGTAAACTACCACAAAGAACAACGACCACGAAAAGAAATAATGAAAAAAATAGTAAAATAATTTAATAATTTCCTTCATTAATAATATAATTTAATAATTAAAATTATGTAATTTAGAATATCAAAGGATTAAAAAATATCATAAGTAGTTTATACATCCCTTGATAATGCATATTGGCTTGCTTAGATTATAAAGAACTATTTGTCTTGATTATATATAAGTTCTTTTCTCGTGATAAATGATTAATATTATACAAGGTGACTTCAAAAATATAATACTATATTCTCAAAACAAAATAAAAAATATAATACTATACCACGTGCATCGCACTGAAAAACACTAGTATCTATACTAAAAGCACGAAGTCCCAAAATTTATGAAATTAAAATACCAAAATGTCCTCCTCTTTCTACTATAATTGAAGGCACAATAGTCATTTTAAAAACTTGCTATGCATAATTATTAAAAAATGGCTACGTACATATCACTATATATATATTATATTATATTATATTATATTATATTAGCATTACCGACAGAATACAATTGTAAATCTTTAAAAATTGCTACGTACATATCGCTATATAGATATTATATTATATTAGCACTACCGACCGAATACAATTGTCAATCTTTAAAAGTTGCTACGTACATATCGCTATATACATATTATATTATATTAGCATTATGATCAAAATTAAACTTTTCTTAATCACCGCAAATTGAGTGTTACGGAAAATACCGACCGAATACAATTGTAAATCGGATTCTACTTTTCTAAACGACGGCAAATTGAGTCTGACGACAAACTAATACGATTGTAAAATTTGATTTTATGTCTAAAAGGGTACCCGAATACAATTGTAAATTGGATTCTAAATAAAAAGGATACGCTGGAAACTCTCTTCTTTTCCCTTTTTTTTTAGGTTATTTTTATATCAATATTTATATAATTTAAATAATAAACTAATAGGATTGTAAATTGGATTCTATGTCTATATTATAAATAAAAGGGTACCCGAATACAATTGTAGATTGTGTTCTAAATAAACAGGATACGCTGCTAATTAAATTCTCAAGAGAGCAGTTTACTTTGTTTTCATCCGTGCTCAGAGCTCCTGGAAAATTGACATAGAGCTCCTGGAAAATTGAGGTGAAGCTCATCATCGTATACCATCTAGTAACTCTCTTCTTTTCCTTTTTTTTTTAATTGTTCTCTTAGGTTATTTTTATATCAACATTTATATAATTTAAATAATAAACTTGTTATACATAATTAAAAACTGCCAAGGATATTACAGCTTGCTATATACATATTAACATTAAAAAAATAGCTACCTACATATGGTATATGATCAAAATTAAAGTATTTTTTAGGAACTACACAAAACAATGGTTTAATCATGAGTCCGCCTATATCGAATTTGTATTATTTCGCTTTCATAAAGGTTGCTTAATTAATCATTGAATCTTTGACTCTTCCCATCTATCTTCTTGAATCTATGATTCTTCCCATTTATCTTCTTCAGAGTCCAAAAGAGATCATACTCATATTTGTTATTGCTCTTGAAAGAAGAGAAGTTACTATAATTTGTTTACCCACGAACAAGGAGATGCAATTATTACAACAAATATACAAAATACAAAGAAGAGGAATTTTGTGAATGTCTCATGTGATGAATGGAGTTCATAAAATAACAATCAAGACAAGAAAAAAAGAGGACGTAAAAAAAAAGAACGAAATGTCGAATTATTCCTCAAAGCCTTTTCTATCCCATATAAATACCAAGGTAAGTAAATATTATAAAATTGGTTCATTGTATTTTTTTAGATTTGATTATTATGAACTTTAATATTTTTGTTTACATACATATTTATAGACTTGACTACATAAGAAATTGCTAATATAATTTATTCTTAAATTGGTTCAGGAATCACATTGTTTCGGCCAACATGTTTTTTATCACACAAACTTACAAATGTTCCGACTTGTGGATATTGTGGTGCTAAAAAATTTTAATTCGAACCGGCTTCATTTTGTTGTGGTAATGGACAAGTGCATTTATCTTGACCAAACTATGAAGATGATTTATATAGTTTGTTTACCTCATTAACACCAGAATCTCAAGACTTCCGCACAAATATTAGAGCGTATAACAGTATATTCTCATTTACATCTTTCGGTGTTAACTTAGATAAGGAACTTGTATTGTCGAAACAAGGAGTGTATACATTCAAAGCATAAGGCCAATTCTATCATAATTTGCCAGGTTTGGTACCGACAGAAAGCACCCCCAAATATTTTCAGCTTTACTTTTACGATACTAACAATGAGTTGCAGAACAGGATGCAGATTATTAAATATGCCAACTTGAATGAAAGTATCGTAAAGAAGTTGATGGATATTCTTGAAGGAAATCCTTATGCTCAATTTCTGAAAACATTAAAAGATTTTCCTTCTTTTGATAAGCTTGAAATACATATCCATACGAATTCATCTCTTGATCAGCGTGTATATAATGCATCTACATCAGAACAGGTTGCTGCAATATGGATTGAAGGTAATAATGCTAATGTACTTTTTGAGAGAGATATTGTCGTTCATGCTCATTCTGGACAAAAATATACGGTGATGCATTACTATAGTTGTTATAACGCATTGCAATATCCTTTATTGTTTCCGAAAAGCGAAGTTGGTTGGCATAAAAAAATCAAGAAAAGACATAAAGTGAATGCTAGATCTAGCAGTAACACAGTTGATAATAATAACACTGGCCCTCTATTTTCGTCAGCTAATGAAATATTTTTAACAAGAACAACAAGGTATGAGAAACAATTATCTCCTAATATTTTTTAATAAATATTTCTTAAGTTATAAAGCAAAGAAACCACAACTTTTATTCAATATTATGAAATTATTATTATTATAAATAAATTTTTGTTTAATGTTAACTTATATTTATATGTAGGAGTGCATGCATCTACCTCTTCAAATGTTTCTTGTAGAGAGTATTACTCTTACAAACTTTAAATAAGATATTACGAATGAATTGTGCTTCATTCTTCTGGAAGATTATTCCAATAATTTGTTGTTGACATGTACATTAAGATCGAAACTATCAGACTTAACTTTTTTAAGAATCAATAATAAAAAATCAGATCTGAATTATATAAAGGCATTGTTGACTGTGTTATAGATCTGAATTATATAAAGGCATTGTTGACTGTGTTATAGATCTGAATTATATAAAGGCATTGTTGACTGTGTTATGGCTGGAGAGACTAAAGCAAACAAAATAGGAAAAAGACTGGTATTACCAAGGTCGTTCATCATAGGTCCAAGAGATATGCGGCGGCGACGATATTTAGACGCAATGACATTGGTTCAAAGATTTGGGAAACCCGATTTGTTTATAATAATAACATGCAATCTAGAATGGGAAGAAATCAAGGAAGAATTAAAAGAAGGAAAAATTGCACACAACAGACGAGAGTTAGTTGACAGAGTATTTTGGTCAAAATTTTGTGATATCAAAGATCAAATCGTAAAACAGGAGATATTTGGGGGAGTGGAGGCATATGCTTTCGTTGTGGAATTTCAAAAAAGAGGAATGCCACATGTCCACTTATTGCTTATCCTAAAAGAAGGCTACAAAATTACAATTTGTTTGCGCAAAGATTCCACACACTAAATAAAAATACAAAATACAAAAAATATTATTAGAAGAGGCAGTTATTTAATTGATGTTAAATATAAGGTAATTATTATATTAATAATTTGTAGTTTATCTATGAAATTAAAAATAATAATGAGAATATTTCACCTAATTTAAAAAGAACAAAAAATTAAAGTTACTCAAAAATTATTTTTAAAAAACAAAATTGTACCACGTGCATCGCACGTGCACAAAAATTAGTACTATATAAAAGCACCAACTCTAGAAAAGCCGGCAAATTGACCCCAACTCTAGAAAAGCCGGCAAATCGACCCAGTTACCCCTCAATAATTATTATTGACCCAATTATCCTTCATTAACTGATAAATTTTTTTTACTCATTCTTTTTGGACAACATGTCACATAATAATGAATGACATGTAGTTTCTTATTATAATTAGGCATGTATAGAAGAATTTTCCTATTAGGTATTAATAATGAGGATTTTTCTATCTTGTGCCCTAGGGGCACATGATAAGCCACCAAGAAAGGAAATATAATTTTACAATAAATGAGTATTATTTTTCAATAGACTAAAATAACCCTTCTATAAAAGTGATTTGTTGAATGTAATTAATTTAAAACATAATAATGAGAGGTTATTTCAGTCACAATAGAAATGATATTTATTAATTGTGAGACATTATTTTCTTTTTTAGTGGCTTATCATGTACCCTTAGGGCACAAGATAGAAAAACCATAATAATAATAATAATAATAATAATAATAATAATAATAATAATAATAATAATAATAATAATAATAATAATAATACTTTGTTGAAACAACATGTCGCGCAACAATAAATGACATGTAGTTTTTTTATATTATAATTAGGCATATATAAAAAGATATTCCTGCTAAGTAATAATCATAATAATAATAAATTAACATTGTTCATATTTAATTGAGATAATCTGTCATACAACAACAAATAAGAAACTATATGAAAATATATATAAAAAAATAAAAAAGGTAGAATAGTCAATAAAAACTACCAACAAAAACAAAGACTACAAAAAATATTAATATTGAAAAATAATTATAAAATTTAGAATATCAAATAATTAACAAATATTATTTTTTGGGTGCATATTATCAAATATTATTAACAATAATTGATTATAAAATTTTAATTCTAATACAAAAACTAATTCTAAGCAATTTGTATCGGTTTGTCTATAATGTAAAAAAATCGTTGTCTACTTTATATATAAGTTCTTATCGAGATAATGATTAATATATAAGCCTTTATTTATATTTTCTCAACAATTACCAAGAATTAAGAAGAATAATAATTATTGGGAAACAATAGAACTATAGGGAACAACAGTCGAAGAGTCAGCGAAAACTATGAAGAATAAACGAAGAACAATAGTTACTGGAAAACATTAGAACTATGGGGAAGAACAGCCGAAGAGTCAACGATAACTATAAAAATAAATAACATCTACGAAATAGAATAACATGGATAAGAATAATCACAAGAATCCTTGACAGATGTATTTATAATTTATTATCAATTATGGAGAAAAAAAATCTGAGAACAGTTGAATAGTAAGGAAAATTACGAAAAAAATAATAATGGGAAAAAATTATCACAAGAATTCATGAATGATTTGTTTGTAGTTTATTATCAACAAGAATTATAAAGAAACAAATTGAAGTATAGTCGAATAGTTAACGAAAACTACAAACATGAACAACGATTACAAAAAAGAATAATAGTGAAAAATAATAATATAATTTGAAAATTAAAATTATATAATTTAGAATATTAAAAAATAATAAATATAATAAACAATAATTGATTTATAAATTTCTATCTAATACTAATTGGAACGGTGGTTTTATGTGCTTGAGGTGACACTAATTTCATTTTGCAAACTAAAAGAATTGGCAGCTGTAAGAATAAGTTACTCCTATTTTAGACTATCAACAGCATAGTGATGGGAAAAGAAGAGAAAGAAGCATCATTGTTGCTCTTGCATTAAAAAAATTGGAGTTTAAAAAGCAAAATCAAGTACATGAAACAAAAGATTTTGCCTTCACTTATCAATGGAAAAGACAAATACATATAGCCCAAAGCATGTTATAATCGTCTCTAATCTATTCGATTAGGCATTACTGCGATGGGTCCCTACTAGTCTATGCATAATAAGTTAAATGCAATAGCAAAACAATGGTAACGTAAACGAATTTCTTACAAGAGCAAAGCACTCAACAAATTTAGAGAGAAGATGATGAGAAAGAAAGCGGAAAAAGAGTGTTAAAAGAAGAAAAGGAATTGTAGTAGTGCTTACCATGCGAATGCAATAACAAAAATAATAACAATAACAATAACAATAACAATAATAATAATAATAATAATAATAATAATAATAATAATAATAATAATAATAATAATAATAATAATAATAATAACAATAACAATAACAATAACAGTAACAATGCAAAAATAATAATAATAATCAACAATAAAAATAACAATAACCATAACTATTCAACAATAACAATAACAGAGAATATAAATCTAAAAATCAAATAGATAAGTAAATACCACATGAGCAACTAAGCAACGGGTGTAGTGCCAACCACAGTGAGAATAATGGGCATAGGTGTAGTGTCAAGGAACGATTTCGACTCAGGGACCTCGACGAACAACTCGAAATGCCTTGGGGTTCTTTCTCCTTCTCGTCTTTTCGATCTCCACGTTCCTTCTCTTCAAGCATTCGCTGAGGCTGTCACATGACTGGGTATGGGATAAACGCCTCTCGTGCTTCAAAATTACTCGCAACCCAAACCCCAGCATTTTGATCTTCAACTTGCGATCTTTCTACGTTTACAAATATTTTTTCATGTACAGGCCTGCTTGGCTTTCAATAAACGGAATGGTGGTTTTATGTCCTTGAGGTGACACTGATTTCATTTTGCAAACTAAAAGATTTGACAGCCATAAGAATAAGTTACTTTTATTTTAGACTTTCAACTACATAGTGACGGGAAAAGTAGAAAAAGAAACAACATTGATGCTCTTGCATCAAGAAAAATGGAGCTTAAAGAGCAAAATCAAGTACATGACACGAAAGATTTTGCCTTCACTTACCAACGAAAAAGACAAATACATACAGCTAAAAGTATGCCATAATCGTTTCAAATCTATTCCATTAGGCATTACCGGGGTGGGTCCCTACTAGTCTATGAATAATTAGTTAAATGCAATAGCAAAACAAAGGTGACATAAATGAATTTCCCAGAAGAACAAAGCACTCATCAAATTCAGAGAGAAGATGATGACAAAGACAGTGGGAAAAGAGTGTTGAAAGAAGAATAGGAATTGTAGTTCTGCTTACCATTCGAATGCGATCCCCAGCCCTTATTAACCGTGCCCTGACCTGGTGGAGCATTCTTAATTTTGCGCTCGATCATTTCTTGGGATTTCGAGTCATTGTACTACAAAACCACCAAAAATAACAATCAAAATCAACCAAAAAAATTGAACCCCCAAAATAATAATAATAATAATAATAATAATAATAATAATAATAATAATAATAATAATAATAATAATAATAATAATAATAATAATGATGATGATGATGATGATGATGATGATGATGATGATGATGATGATGGTAAGAATAACAATAATAATAATAATAACAATTCAACATTAACAACAACACTAACAATAACAGTTCAACAATAACAATAACAACAACAATTCAACAATAATAATAGCAACAACAATAACAATAACAGATTGAGTTCTTCTTATGGTTGGCCTTGAATGAGGTTCTTATCACCAAAGAATTTCTTGTTCGCAGGGGTGTTATCCAAGCTTCGGAGGTAGATTCCCCTTTCTGTCTTGGTGCGTAGGAGGATATCACCCATTTATTTTTCCTCTGTCCGGTGACTGTCTCATTATGTTAGCGGCTGTGTAGATGGTGGGGTGTTAACAATTCAACAATAACAATAACAACAACAATTCAACAATAATAATAGCAACAACAATAACAATAACAGATAGAGTTCTTCTTATGGTTGGCCTTGAATGAGGGTCTTATGACCAAAGAATTTCTTGTTCGCAGGGGTGTTATCCAAGCTTCGGAGGCAGATTGCCCTTTCTGTCATGGTGCGCAGGAGGATATCACCCACTTATTTTTCCTCTGTCCGGTGAGTGTCTCATTATGGCAGCGGCTGTGTAGATGGTAGGGGGTTTGCTGGATCAACCCTGGTAGTATGGCGGCTTGGCTTGTGCAGTGGCCTGCAGTTGCGGGGGAGCGCCAGGTCGAGCAAATTTTGATGCTCCTAGGACTAGCCACGTTATGGTCCACTTAGCTTGCTCGTAATGCGTTGTTTTTTACACACAAGCCTTTACAGCTGGATTTACTCTTTGATTTGGTCATCTCTAGAGCTTTTTGGTGGTTCAAGTCCTTACACCTGTTGTTTCCCTACAGCGCAGGGGCGGCAGAGGCTTCTTCGGAGCCATTCAAGGGCTAGCGTTCGGGCAAACTGATTACATAAGGCTTTTCAAGTTGATGGGTGTTATAGTGTTGTAACTTCACCTTTCTTTGTAAATATTATGTTTCTCAATAAAGAACGAATAGTATAAAAAAAATAATAGCAATAACAATTCAACAATAATAGTAATAATTCATCAACAACAATAACAATTCAACAATAAAATTAACATTTCAGCCGTAACAATAACAATTGAACAATAACAATTACAATAACAATAACAATAACAATAACAATAACAATAACAATAACAATAACAACAACAATTCAACAATAACAATAACAATTCAAAAATAACAATAATAATTCAATAATAACAACAACAATTCAACAATAACAATTCAACAAAAACAATTCAAGAATAACAATAACTATAACAATTCAACAATAACAATAACAATTCAACAATAACAATAATAAAGAATACAAATCTAAAAATCAGATAGATATGTAGATACCATCATGAGTAGCTTAGCAATGAGTGCAGTGCCAACCACGGTGAGAATAATGGGCATATTTGTAATATCAAGGAACGATTTCCACTCAGGGACCTCGACGAACAACTCGAAACGCCTTGGGGTTCTTTCTCCTTCTCACTTCTCCATCTCCATGATTCTTCTCTTCAAGCATTTGCTGAGGCGGTCACATGATTGGGTATGGGAGAAATGCTTCCCGTGCTCCAAAATTACTCGCAACCCAAACACCAGCATTTTAGTCTTCAACTCGCGATCTTTCTCCGATGAGGAATTTTGATAGACATTTTTTCATGTATAGGCCTGCTTGGCTTTGAATAAACGGAATGGTGGTTTTATGTGCTTGAGGTGACACTAATTTCATTTTGCAAACTAAAAAAATCGGCAGTCATAAGAATAAGTTACTTCTACTTTAGATTATCAACTGCATAGTGATGGGAAAAGGAGAGAAAGAAGCATCATTGCTGCTCTTGCATTAAAAAAATTGGAGTTTAAAAAGCAAAATCAAGTACATGACACAAAAGATTTTGCCTTCACTTATCAACGGAAAAAACAAATACATAGAGCCAAAAGCATGCCATAATCGTCTCTAATCTATTCGATTAGGCATTACCAGGGTGGGTCCCTACTAGTCTATGCATAATAAGTTAAATGCAATAGCAAAACAAAGGTGACGTAAACGAATTCCCTACAAGAACAAAGCACTCATCAAATTTAGAGAGAAGATGATGACAAAAAACGTGGGAAAACACTATTAAAAGAAGAAAAGGAATTGTAGTTGTGATACCACAGGTACACTCCAAAATATAGAGAAGTATTTACATGATAAGAACCGGGTGTAGCTTGGCCTTCTGGGACGTTCGAGTAGGTTGGATTGGATATTCGAGAGAAAGTGGATAATGTTAATAGTGTTGGTGTGCACATTAGTATGGGCTTAGGCTCGGTAACATAAAATGGTATCGGATTGAGATGAGAAAGTTAGCATAGGCTTGGCCTAGTGCACACAAGTGGGTTCGTAGTGATCCGACGGCACGGTTGGCCTAGTTTGGTGTCCGAGTGCTCGATTTATCCTATCGGTCGATAAATAACGGGAAACACTAGAGATGTGATTATTTGGTGTAATAGGTTCATTAGAGGCATGATTGGCCAAGGGGATTATCGGTTGGTTCGATTTGGTGCGAAATGGTGCACAACATGGGCATTCGTGTGCTCATCGGTGCACAATTGGGCCGATGAGGGGTAAGTGCGTAATTGGCCAAACCGACCAAAGAGAATAAACCATGTGGCTTGGGAATAAGCTGCTGGTGGTTTTGGTGTGCAAGCAAGGAGGTTGGATGTCACAAATCAAATGGTTGGAAAACAACCACGAGATGGCAACAACTTGGTGCAAGTGGCAGCAAGTTGGCAAGTGTGGCAAGAAGGTGCTTAGTCACTTACTTGGCCATACTTTACGGTGCAAAAAAGCAGCTCTTTTATCACTCTTATCAGCAAATTTCGTGGTTAGTTCCAGGAGAGAAAAGAGAGAGGAGAAAGAAGGGAAAAGAGGAGAAGAAAAGAAGTGAGGCTTGGGTGGTTCTGCTCTCGAGCAGAATGACCCTTGCCCACTAAAAAGGTGATTCCGGCCAAATTACCGGTTGGAATTGAGTGAAACCAATTCTCAGAGTTAGATAACATCGATATCTGTCCATAGGCATCGAGGTTTCTTATTTTGGAGCTGAACTACGAGAGTTATGCACTCTACAACTTTACTATTGCGCAGTAGACCTGCTGCATGACCCCAGGTTGGTGTAGGAGCCATATCTAGAGCTAAAGAACTCTGAATTGAGTGTTCTTGGTGGCTCTAGAAAGCTACGAGACATGGATACAACTTTTATGTTGATGCCCAAGGCTGAATCTACCTATAGGTGCGCCGTTGTCCTCAGTGAATTTTCTACTGGTGCAGGGCAGATTCTACCCGAGTTACTGTAAGGTTGATTTGTGTGATTAAATTGTGGTTTATATTATATGGT
The DNA here is from genome assembly GCA_028386065.3 of Turnera subulata. Classification (NCBI taxonomy): domain Eukaryota; kingdom Viridiplantae; phylum Streptophyta; class Magnoliopsida; order Malpighiales; family Passifloraceae; genus Turnera; species Turnera subulata. The sequence continues at coordinate 85,715 of JAKUCV010005884.1, read as the reverse complement.
TTCTATGCTTGGGTTGTGTTGTATATTCATATGTTTGTAACAGGGCATCATGAACCCTAGATGCTCAAGGGTTCCAAAGTGAGGGAATGAATGGCCTTGATGTGCCTAATGGTTTGGTAAGTTTCGTTGCATACTTCTGTAATGGTTGTGATGCTTATTGGCTTGGTGGATGATCCAATTTACTATTGAGATGGCACCTATGGTGCAACTGAGAAGTTGAGATGTTTAATGATATGCCTTGGCTTGAGATGAATCCGATATTCGGGCTGTGCATTCCATGCATCCCATTTGCATCATGACATTACATAAGATGGTATGAGATGATGGACCTTGTAGTGCACCTAGGCTGCTCGGTCAATTGAGATGATGGTGGTGTTGTGCTTAGCGCCGTGTATGGTTCTGGTGGCCAATCGGTTTTGCTTCGTACGTGGGGCTGTGAGCTTAGAAGTAACATATATTGGCAGGGCTACCAGACCGTGCAGGTAGGCTTGGTACAACTCCACGATAGCTTACCCGTGGGCTGATCATGGCGACCTGAGATGTTGGTTGTTGGATGTTATTTGCCGCTTGTTTGCGTCATTGCTAATGCCTTGTATGACAACCTGCTTACTGAGTTTTACACTCACCCCCCGTTTCCTCCCCTTGTCTTATAAGTGCGAGATTGAGAGCACGGATTGTAGGTCGATGGGTATAGCCGAGTCGGTTTTCTTTTACTATTATATTGTGTTAATTTGTACAAGGAGGTTATGTCTTTATGTAAACATGAATTAGCACCCCTTTTAGAAAGAGGATTATGACATTAGTGGAAATGCTTTTTGTCACGCCCCCGCTAAGCGCGACCGGCCAGGTACCATGTGCACCCACTGTGTGCCACAAGGCACCCAAAGGCCTCTCATCAACACAACTAGAAGCTCGCCGCCTCTGCTTCGCGAGTAACCAATCAATACATATGCGTACCGTTAATGGAAGAGTACCAACAAACAAATGCAAAGGCAGCAACGGTAATAGAAAGTATCAAACCCATTAATAAAGACAACTCCAATAATGGCATTAAACCAATACTACGAAGGGGCACTAACTCCTACTACACAACAACAACCTCCTTGAACAAATAATACAATAATCTAGTTAAAGGAAACTGACTCGGCTACGCCCATCGACCTACTACCCGTACTCTCATCCTCGCACCTGCAAGACAAGGGGAGGAAATGGGGGGTGAGTCCACTAACTCAATAAGCAGGTGACCATACAAGCAACAACAATGATACACACAAGAGGCAACAACATCCAACAGCTTTACATCAATGCTCCGTGATCAACCCACGGGTAAGCTACTGTGAAGCTGTACTAAGCCTACCTGCGTGATCTGGTAGCCTTTACCAACATGTTACTCCTTAGCCCACAGCCACGGGAAGTGTTCGTGACTTGCTACCAAACCACACATGGCGCCCAGTATAACCCCACTATCATCTCATATGACCAAGCAGCCCAGGGGCACTGCAGGGTCCATCATCAACATCAATATCATCTTATGCCAATGTCATGGATGCATATGTAATGCATGAAATGCACAGCCCGATTGTCGGAGTCGTCAACAAGCCAAGGCATCATCATCTTATCATTCAACTTTGCACCATTGGTGCCATCAAATAGCATATTGGGTCATCAACCAACAAGCTAGCACCATCAACCATCACATTATGGCAACCAAACTTACCTACCCATTAAACACATCAATCAAGCCAATAGGCACATCAAGGCCATCCAATTGTTCCCTTTAAGACCCTTGGGCATCAAGGGTTCTTACTGACCTGTTACAAACACATAAGTATACATCACAACACAACATAGTAAATATAGAATATAAACCACAATTCAATCACACAAATCATCCTTACAGCAACTCGGGTAGGATCTGTCCTGCACCAGCAAAAACTTCACTGAGGTTACCCACGTACTAAAGGCTGAACCAGCCTTGGGCATCAACATAAAAGTTGTAGCCCTGCCTCTTATCTTTCCACAGCCACTGAGAACACTCAATTCTAAGCTCTCTAGCTCCATATATGGCTCCTACACCAACTCGGGTTTCTCCTGCAGGTCTGCTGCAGAACAGTGAACTTGGAGAGCACATAACTCTCTCCGTTCAGCTCCACAATCTACCCAACTGGTTCCCAATTAACGCTAGGGAAATTGTCTAACTTGTGGCTTTGGTTTTACTCAATTCCAACCGGTGGTTTGGCCGGAATCACTATTTTAGTGAGCATGGGTCAATCTGCCCGAGAGCAGAACTACCCAAGCCTCACCTCTCTACCTCTCTCCTTTTCCTTTCTTTCCCCTCTCTCTCTCTACACGAATTGCATCTGGAACAAATTAGTAAGAGGTGCCTGCTTCACCCCCTTAAAGCATAGGCAAGTAGGTGAGTAAGCTCCCACTTGCCACCTCTTGCCTAAGTGCTGCCACTTGCACAAGCACGTGCCACCTCGTGCTTGTTTTCCTACCAATTGAACCATGACACTCAACCTACTAGCTTGCACACCAAGCACCTTCAGCTGCATATTCCCGGGCCACACGTCTCATTCCGATTGGTCGGTTTGGCCAATTACGTATTTACCCTCATCGAGCCCAATTGTGCACTGACGGGCACACCATTGCCCCGGTTGTGCACTATTTCGCACCAAATCGAGACAACCAATAATCCTCTTGGAAAATCGTGCCTCTAATGAATCTATTACACCAAATAATCATATTTCCATCATAATCCATCATTAATCATTATTTGTTGGCCCATTACACAAGCCGAGCACTCGAGACACCAAATTAGGCCAACCGTGCTATCGGATCACTACGACCCCATTTGAGTGCATTAGGCCAAGCCTATGCTCACCATTACTCTCAATCCGACACCAGCACATGTTACCGAGCCGAAGCCCATACTAATATGCACACCAACACTATTAACATTACCCACTTTCTCTCGAATACCCGATCCAACCTACACGAACGTGCCAGAAGGACAAGCTACACCTGGCTCTCATCATGTAAATACTTCTCTATATTCTTGGGTATACCTGGGGTATCACATCATCCCCTCCTTCAAGGAATTTCGTCCTCGAAATTCAGAGGCCACTATAACCTCAAAGGCAATATCAATTCTTTCCTGTAACTTCCAATCATCTTCCCGAACAATCTCATTTGCTATTCTATTACTCCATATTCCTCCCACTATATCTCAATCCTGGTACTCAAGTGATAACTCAGTCTAACATATCTCCAACTTGTTTACCTCGAAATTCATAGCCTTCAACCTCAACTCCTCACTTAGAAACCTCAAATGACATGTTCGTTTTGTCTATATACATCCAATACTCTCTCATGGTCACATCTCATTTTAATTCGTTTCACTTACCTCGACAACTCAATCGGAATCTCATATATTATAGTTCTCTCAACTATCTTTCACTTCTGACCACGGTACAAATGGATAGACTAAATGGCACTCATGCCAAACTTGCTTAATTCATGCCTTTAAAAATATTTTCAAAACAATAATTGCAAAAACGTTATAAATTGTGGCCACATTGTCCAAGTGAACAAAACTTTGCGATGTACTGTTAGCCTTCCAAATGTAACCACATAAGTCTCCACTTAAGTTCTCCACATGATACATCACTGAATAAACTACTATAACCCATCTACTCTCATCACTAATAACTTCTACGTCTTATTCACCTCACTATGGTGCACTATCCACACACAACTGCACCAATTGACCAGCGAGGTCAACTACCCCAACCGAACCATAAAATGCTCTATTCGCACACTCATGGGTGCACTAGCACTTTAATCCGTCAACCAGGACAATTGCCCCAACTAGGTCACAAAGTGCGCTACTCTCGCACTATGCACACCAATTACACCAATTAAGATACAAGAACGTCACTCAATCCAATTGGACAACCGTAGGCCCAATTGCATCTCAAACAAGCCAACCATGCTTCCGCAGCGCAACTCCGCTTACACATCGACTTCATACTATTTCTCTGAATAACTTGACATCTAAAATTAATATCATCTCCTAACATTACTGATATCAACTCTTCCCTGTAATAGAAGATACTTTGAACTTCCTTTGAGTTTAAGGTCGTAACTCTCGAAAATATGTAATACTCCATACTTATGCCCATGACTTCCAGCACACTTTATCAACTTAACACTCTATAACCCAAATCAACTCTTGGTAATCTAGGGTGTCAACTTTACTCTAGTATATACGGATTACCCAAAACATTCATAAACCATCGTCTTCATCCTTTACTACTTAAGGAACTTAAAAGCCAAATAACAAACTCTAAACCAACAATTGCAACCTATTCCTTTATACCTTACTCAGCTTTATGTTCCACAACACTATCTATTGCCGTTCCCTTACTAATACCGAGCTACGACTTACAAACTACTCTCCTATCCCTTTTTACTCACTCATCCTCTTATAAACTTCATTTCCTGTACCTCAAATCTACTTCGGTTCAAACTATCTCGATCCATCATTAATCTTATTCCGCCGTCATATACACTCCATTAAAACCACAAAACCATCTACTTACTTCCTTAGCACTTTATTCCCAACCGCTTCACGCCAACAAAACCTGCCCACGAGTTCCCCGAGCTACACATCAACCAAATGTCAAACACAACAACATATAGCACACATATAGCACATAATTAAAGCAAACACCTCTCACCAAACCACAACCTCTAACTCGATGGGTATTAGCCAAAAGACTCAACAACCTATGCCCCTTTAGCACAATTATAAAGCTATGCCACTTTACCATTTTAGTCACACCCGTGTAACATAACCGATATAGACACCTAAACTTTTACAAAAAAAAACAAGTTCCTTTACCACAACTATTACACTTGAAAATGACATGACACACACTTTCAGAAAACTCATGCTCCACTACCAAAACTATCACATGTTTTGGAAGCGAAATGCAAGACATCAAACACATCATAAATAAACATGCTCATCTTAAATGCTCCGCTACCAATTCTGTCACGCCTCCGCTAAGCGCGACCAGCCAGGTACCATGTGCACCCACTATGTGCCACAAGGCACCCAAAGGCCTCTCATCAACACAACTAGAAGCTCGTCGCCTCTGGTTTGCGGGTTACCAATCAATACATATGCGCAGCGTTAATGGAAGCATACCAACAAACAAATGCAAAGGCAGCAACGGTAATAGAAAGTATCAAACCCATTAATAAAGACAACTCCAATAATGGCATTAAACCAATACTACGAAGGGGCACTAACTCCTACTACACAACAACAACCTCCTTGAACAAATAATACAATAATTTAGTTAAAGGAAACTAACTCGGCTACACCCATCGACCTACTACCCGTACTCTCATTCTCGCACCTGCAAGACAAGGGGAGGAAATGAGGGGGTGAGTCCACTGACTCAATAAACAGGTGACCATACAAGCAACAGCAATGATACACACAAGAGGCAACAACATCCAACAGCTTTACATCAATGCACCGTGATCAGCCCACGGGTAAGCTATTGTGAAGTTGTACTAAGCCTACCTGCGTGATCTGGTGGCCTTTACCAACATGTTACTCCTTAGCCCACAGCCACGGGAAGTGCTCGTGACTTGCTACCAAACCACACACGGCGCCCAGTATAACCCCACCATCATCTCATATGACCAAGCAGCCCAGGGGCACTACAGGGTCCATCATCAACATCAATATCATCTTATGTCAATGTCATGGATGCATATGTAATGCATGAAATGCACAGCCCGATTGTCGGACTCGTCAACAAGCCAAGGCATCATCATCTTATCATTCAACTTTGCACCATTGGTGCCATCAAATAGCATATTGGGTCATCAACCAACAAGCTAGCACCATCAACCATCACATTATGGCAACCAAACTTACCTAGCCATTAAACACATCAATCAAGCCATTGGGCACATCAAGGCCATCCAATTGTTCCCTTTAAGATCCTTGGGCATCAAGGGTTCTTACTGCCCTGTTACAAACACATAAGTGTACATCACAACACAACATAGCAAATATAGAATATAAACCCCAATTCAATCACACAAATCATCCTTACAGCAACTCGGGTAGGATCTGTCCTGCACTAATAGAAATTTTACCGAGGTTAACCACGTACCTACAGGCTGAACCAGACTTGGGCATTAACATAAACGTTGTAGCCCTGCCTCGTATCTTTCCACAGCCACTGAGAACACTCAATTCTAAGCTCTCTAGCTCCAGATATGGCTCCTACACCAACTCGGGTTTCTCCTGCAGGTCTGCTGCAGAACAGTGAACTTGGAGAGCGCATAACTCTCTCAGTTCAGCTCCACAATCTACCCAACCGGTTCCCAATTAACTCTAGGGTAATTATCTAACTTGTGGCTTTGGTTTCACTCAATTCCAACCGGTGGTTTGGCCGGAATCACTATTTTAGTGAGCATGGGTCAATCTGCCCGAGAGCAGAACTACCCAAGCCTCACCTCTCTACCTCTCTCCTTTTCTTCTCTTTCCCCTCTCTCTCTCTACACGGATTGCATCTGGAACAAATGAGTAAGAGGTGCCTGCTTCACCCCCTTAAAGCATAGGCAAGTAGGTGAGTAAGCTCCCACTTGCCACCTCTTGCCTAAGTGCTGCCACTTGCACAAGCACGTGCCACCTCGTGCTTGTTTTCCTACCAATTGAACCATGACACTCAACCTACTAAGTTGCACACCAAGCACCTTCAGCTGCATATTCCCAAGCCACATGTGTCATTCCGATTGGTCTGTTTGGCCAATTACGTATTTACCCACACCGAGCCCAATTGTGCACTGACGGGCACACCATTGCCCCGGTTGTGCACTATTTTGCACCAAATCGAGCCAACCAATAATCCCCTTGGCAAATCGTGCCTCTAATGAATCTATTGCACCAAATAATCATATTTCCATCATAATCCATCATTAATCATTAGTTTTTGGCCCATTACACAAGCCGAGCACTCGAGACACCAAATTAAGCCAACCGTGCCATCGGATCACTACGAGCCCATTTGAGTGCATTAGGCCAAGCCTATGCTCACCATTACTCTCAATCCGACACCAGCACATGTTACCGAGCCGAAGCCCATACTAATATGCACACCAACACTATTAGCATTACCCACTTTCTCTCAAATACCCGATCCGACCTACACGAACGTGCCTGAAGGACAAGCTACACTCGGCTCTCATCATGTAAATACTTCTCTATATTCTAGGGTATACTTGGGGTATCACACTTTTATAAATAAGTCTTGGTACTTTTTGTCATAATTGTTTCCTTTGCATTTGCTTGGTTTGCTTCCATTTATGCTGCGCCAATGAGGTTAGTAACCCCCCAAGCAGAGGCAACGGGCTTCTGGTTGAGGTGGAGAAAGGCCTTTAGGTGCCGTGTGGCACATGGCGGGTGCGCAAGGTACCTGGCCGGTCGCGCTTAGCTGGGGCGTGACAGATTTGGTAGCGGAGCATGTTTGTTTAAGAATTGTTTGATGTCATGACCTTTTGCTTCCAAAACATGTGATAGTTTTGGTGGTGGAGCATGAGTTTTCTGAAAATGTGTGTCATGTGATTTAAAATGTGGTAATTGTGGTAAGGGAACATGTTTTATGTAAATGGTTAAGTGTCCATGTTAGTTGGTGTGATAGAAATGGCATCGGGGCATGGTTAAGTAATTTTGCTAAAGGGGCATAGATTGTTGAGTCTTTTGGCTAATACCCATCGAGTTACTGGTTGTGGTTTGGTGAGAGGCGTTTGTTTTAATTATGTGCTATATGTGTGTTATATGTTGTTGTGTTTGACGTTTGGTTGATGTGTAGCCCGAGAAACTCATGGACAGGTTTGGTTGGCTCGGAGTAGTTGAGAATAAGGAACTAAAGGAAGTAAGTAGATGGTTTTGTGGATTTAACGGAGTGTAAGTGATGATGAATAAGTTTAACGATGGATTAGGATGGTTTGTATGGAAGTAGAATTGGGGTACGGGAGAGAATATTATGAGAGGATGTGTGAGAATATATGAGTAGGATTGTAGTTTACGAGTCGTAGCTAGATACTAGTAAGGGAAAGGTAGTAGGTAGTGTTGTAGAACCTAAGGATAAGTAAAGTATGAAGGAATAGGATGTGATTTTGGAATTTTGATTTAGAGCTTGTACTAGAGTATAATTAATAGTTATGTTAGAGTTTTAAGTGTTTTTAAGTACTAATGGAGGAAGGATGATGTTGATGAATATTTTGGGTAGTTAGCATTTATTAGAGTGAAGTTGACACCCTAGACTACCTAGAGTTGGTCTTGATTACTTGGAGTTAGATTATAGAGTGCTAAGCTATGATGAAGTATGTTGTGGACCTGGGAGTGATTATAGAGTATTACATATATTTGGGAGAAGATATTAAGTTTAGAGGTCGAGTGATTCCGAGAAATAGCTAGAAGTTAAAGAATAAGTGGAGTTGCGTTGCGGAAGCATGGTTGGCCTATTTGAGATGCAAATAGGCTTACGGTTGTTCAATTGGCCCGAATGGGATATTTTGGTGGCTCAGTTGGTGCAATTCGTGTGCTTGTGCATGCATTAGTGTGCATCTGTGTGGGAGTAGTGTACTTCCGGCCCAGTTGGGGCAATTGGTCTGATTGACCGATTTAGAGTGCTAGTGCACACATGAATGTGCGACTCGCAAGTTTGTGGTTTGGTTGGTATAATTGGCCTTGCTGGTCAATTGGCACAGTAGTGTGCGGGCAGTGCACCATAGTAGAGTGAATAAGATGTAGAAGCTATTAGTGATGAGAGATGCGTTATGTGGAGAGTTAAGTGGAGACTTGCATGGTTGCATTTGGAAGGCTAACGGTACTTTGCAATGTTTTGTTCACTTGGACAATGTGGCCACAATTTATAATATTTTTGCAATTATTGTTTTGAAAATGTTTTTAAAGGAATGAATTAAGCAAGTTTGGCATTAGTACCATAGAGCTTATGCATTTGTACCATGGTAAGAAGTGATGGATAGTTGAGAGAACTAGAATCTATAAGATTCCGACTGAGTTTTCGAGGTATGTGAAATGGATTTGGGGTGAGAATTACGAGTTTAAGAGATATGATAGTTTGACGTATCTAAGTGAAGAATTAAGGTTGGATTTGAGAATGAATTTAGAGGTAAACAACTTGGAGATATACTAGACTGAGTTATTACTTGAGAACCATGGTTGAGATATGGTGGGAGGAATAAGGAGTAATAGAATATCATAAGAGCATATCTAGGAAGAAAATTGAGAGTTACATAAAAAGATTGATGATGTCTTTGACGTTAGAATAACATCCGAATTTTGGGGACGAAATTCTTTGAAGGAGGGGATGATGTGATACCCCAGGTACACCCTAGAATATAGAGAAGTATTTACATGATGAGAACCGGGTGTGGCTTGGCCTTTCGGGATGTTCCAGTAGGTTGGATTGGGTATTCGAGAGAAAGTGGGTAATGTTAATAGTGTTGGTGTGCACATTAGTATGGGCTTAGGCTCGGTAACATGAATTGGTATCGGAATGAGATGAGATACTTAGCATAGGCTTGGCCTAGTGCACAGAAGTGGGTTTGTAGTGATCCGATGGCACAGGTTGGCCTAGTTTGGTGTCCCCGAGTGCTCAATTTATCCTATCGGTCAATAAATAATGGGAAACACTAGGGATGTGATTATTTGGTGTAATAGGTTCATTAGAGGCATGATTGGCCAAGGGGATTATCAGTTGGCTCGATTTGGTGCGAAATGGTGCACAACATGGGCATTGGTATGCCCATCGGTGCACAATTGAGCCGATGAGGGGTAAGTGCGTAATTGGCCAAACCGACCAATAAGAATAAACCATGTGGCTCAGGAATAAGCTGCTGGTGGTTTTGGTGTGCAAGCAAGGAGGTTGGATGTCACAAATCAAATGGTTGGAAAACAAGCACGAGGTGGCACCAACTTGGTGCAAGTGGCAGCAAGTTGGCAAGTGTGGCAAGAAGGTGCTCAGTCACCTACTTGCCCATACTTTATGGTGAAAACAAGCAACTATTTTATCACTCTTATCAGCCAATTTCGTGGTTAGTTCCAGGAGAGAAAAGAGAGAGGAGAAAGAAGGGAAAAGAGGAGAAGAAAAGAAGTGAGGCTTGGGTGGTTCTGCTCTCGGGCAGAATGACCCTTTCCCACAAAAAAAGATGATTCTGGCCAAATTACCGGTTGGAATTGAGTGAAAATAAATCTCAGAGTTAGGTAAAATCCATATCTATCCATAGGCTTCAAGTTTTCTTATTTTGGAGCTGAACTGAGAGAGTTATGCACTCTCAAAGTTTACTGTTGCGTAGCAGACCTGCAGCATGACCCCAGGTTGGTTTAGGAGCCACATCTAGAGCTACAGACCTCTGAATTGAGTGTTATTGGTGGCTCTGGAAAGCTATAAGATAGGGATACAACTTTTATGTTGATGCCCAAGGCTTAATCTGCCTTTAGGTGCGCTGTTATCCTCAGTGAAGTTTCTGTTGGTGTAGGGCAGATTCTACCCGAGTTACTGTAAGGTAGATTTGTGTGATTAAATTGTGGTTTATATTATATGGTTGCTATGCTTGGGTTGTGATGTAAATTCATATGTTTGTAACAGGGCATCATGAACCCTAGATGCTCAAGGGTTCCAAAGTTAGGGAATGAATGGCCTTGATGTGCCTAATGGTTTGGTAAGTTTGGTTACATACTTGTGTGATGGCTGTGATGCTTATTGGCTTGGTGGATGATCCAATTTCCTATTGAGATGGCACCTATGGTGCAATTGAGATGTTGAGATGTTTAATAATATGCCTTGGCTTGAGACGAGTCTGATATTCAGGCTGTGCATTCCATGCATCCCATTTGCGTCATGACATTACATAAAATGGTATGAGATGATGGACCTTGCAGTGCACCTAGGCTGCTCAGTCAATTGAGATGATGGTGGTGTTGTGCTTAGCGCCGTGTATGGTTCTGGTGGCCAATCGACTTTGCCTCGTATGTGGGGCTGTGGGCTTAGAGGTAACATATATTGGCAGGGCTACCAGACCGTGCAGGTAGGCTTGGTACAACTCCACGATAGCTTACCCGTGGGCTGAACACGGCGACCTGAGATGTTGGTTGTTGGATGTTATTTGTCGCTTGTTTGTGTCAATGCTAATGCCTTGTATGACCACCTGCTTACTGAGTTTTATACTCACCCCTGGTTTCCTCCCCTTGTCTTACAGGTGCGAGATTGAGAGCACGGGTTGTAGGTCGATGGGTATAGCCGAGTCGATTTTCTTTTATTATTATATTGTGTTAATTTGTACAAGGAGGTTATGTCTTTATATAAACATGAATTAGCACCCCTTTTAGCAAGAGGATTATGACATTAGTGGAAATGCTTTTATAAATTAGTCTTGGTACTTTTTATCATATTTGTTGCCTTTGCATTTGCTTGGTTTGCTTCCATTTACGCTGCGCCAATGAGGTTAGTAATCCGCCAAGCAGAGGCAACGGGCTTCTGGTTGAGGTGGAGAAAGGCCTTTGGGTGCCTTGTGGCACATGGTGGGTGCGCAAGGTACCTGGCCTGTCGCGCTTAGCGGGGGCGTGACAGTAGTAGTGCTTACCATGCGAATGCGAATGCGATAACGATAACAATAACAACAACAACAACAACAACAACAACAACAACAACAACAACAACAACAACAACAACAACAACAACAACAACAACAACAACAATAATAATAATAATAATAATAATTCAACAATAAGAATAACTATTCAACAATAACAATAGTAATAAAAGTAACAATTCAACAATAACAATAACAATAACAATTCTATAATAACAACAACAACAACAATAACAATTCAACAATAAAATTAACAATACAACAATAACAACAACAATTCAACAATAACAATAACAATTCAACAATAAAATTAACAATTCAACAATAACAATAACAATTCAACAACAACAATAACAATAACAATAACAACGCAAAAATAATAATAACAATTCAACAATAAAAATAACAATAATTGTAACAATTCAACAATAATAATAACAGTGAATATAAATCTAAAAATCAAATAGATATGTAGATACCACATCAGCAGCTTAGCAACGAGTGAAGTGCCAACCACGGTGAGAATAATGGGCATAGTTGTAGTATAAAGGAACGATTTCGACTCAGGGACCTCGACGAACAACTCAAAACGCCTTTGGGGTTCTTTCTCCTTCTCGTCTTTTCGATCTCCACGTTCCTTCTCTTCAAGTATTTGCTGAGGCTGTCACATGACTGGGTATGGGAGAAACGCCTCCCGTGTTTCAAAATTAATCGCAACACAAACCCCAGCATTTTGATCTTCAACTTGCGATCTTTCTACGTTGAGGAATCTTGACAAACATTTTTTCATGTACAGGCCAGCTTGGCTTTAAATAAACGGAATGGTGGTTTTATGTCCCTGAGGTGACACTGATTTCATTTGCAAACTAAAAGATTTGACAGACATAAGAATAAGTTACTTCTATTTTAGACTATCAACAGAATAGTGACGGGAAAAGAAGAAAAAGAAACAACATTGCTGCTATTGCATCAAGAAAAATGGAGCTTAAAAAGCAAAATCAAGTACATGATACAAAAGATTTTGCCTTCACTTATCAACGGAAAGGACAAATACATAGAGCAAAAAGCATGCCATAATTGATGCAAATCACCTAGGCATGATTGGATATGGCAAGATTATCTTTAGAGGCATCAAAGGGGAGCATCGGTTTCACAAGAATTTCAGGAAGAGTTGGACATCAAAGCGAAGGACGCAAAGAACGCGTGCAGAAATTCCTGGATCGTGCAGTATCGGGAATAAATTCATATCTCGAGCTCTACAACTCGGATTGCTGCGATCTTGGACTCTCTGGAAAGATAAGACGA
>JAKUCV010005884.1:0-70136 GCA_028386065.3 Turnera subulata | reverse complement strand
TATTTTGAGAGAATAAAATTACCTTTGAGGTTTTCTTTGATTGTGGATTCAATCGTAATTGAGAGAGGATTCTCTTGATTTTATATTAGGGTTTGAATTTACTTATCAAGTTTCTTGCTTGTGGCGTTTGTTCAATTCCTTGTGATTCTAATCCCTTTGTTGCCTATTCCTTAATTGAGTCTAGGAGGTAAAGAATAGAATTGCTAAAACCCTTTGTTATGTTTGTACTTCTTTGTTGTCTAATCCGGTGCAGAGATTAGAAGGTGAAGGAGACTTACTCGGTGAGTTTGATTGAGATTGACGATCGGGACGAACAGATAGTTACGGAGGTGGAACTAGTGGATTCTAGGGCTGTTGCCGTATCAATAATCGTCTCTAATCTATTCGATTAGGCATTACCGTGGTGGGTCCCTACTAGTCTATGCATAATAAGTTAAATGCAATAGCAAAACAAAGGTGACATAAACCAATTTCCTACAAGAACAAAGCACTCATCAAATTTAGAGAGAACATGATGACAAAGAAAATGGGAAAAGAGTGTTAAAAGAAGAAAAGGAATTGTAGTAGTGCTTACCATGCGAATGCGATAACGATAACAATAAAAATAACAATAATAATAATAATAATAATAATAATAATAATAATAATAATAATAATAATAATAATAATAATAATAATAACAATAATAATAATAATAATAATAATAAATAATAATAATAATAATAATAATTCAAAAATAACAATAAATATTCAACAACAACAACAACAACAACAATAACAATAACAATATAACAATAACAGTAACAATGCAAAAATAATAATAATAATTTAATAATAAAAATAACAATAACTGTAACTATTCAACAATAATAATAACAGAGAATATAAATCTAAAAATCAAATAGATGTGAAAATACCACATGAGCAGCTTAGCAACGAGTGTAGTGCCAACCACGATGAGAATAATGGGCATAGTTGTAGTCTGAAGGAACGATTTCGACTCAGGGACCTCGACGAACAACTCGAAATGCCTTAGGGTTCTTTCTCCTTCTCATCTTTTTTATTTTTGGAACAATTAAAATTCCTTGAATCAGAGAAAAAGGAAAAGCACCTCAAATGAGCTCAAAATGGTCAGGGAAGGCATCAAAAAATCCTTATAAATTATCCCCATATTTGTGGAATCATCTTAGGTAGGAGATGCACGGGTAGATTTGGAGATTGCTCGGGAGTATTGGTTCACTAGGTCAATTTGCGCTCCCAGTAGGCCAATGGGCATGTTAGTACCCCAATCGCGCCCAGTGTGCTAATTGGCGCGCATGGTTGGCGCACCAATAGGCCAATTTCCGCCCTCAATAGGCCTATTGGTGCGCCAATACGCCCATCAGTGCCCTCGGTAGGCTTATTGGTGCATCAATAGGCCAATTAGTTCCCACAGTAGGCCTATTGGTGCGTCAACAGGCCAATTTCTGTCCTTAATAGGCCTATTGGAGCGCCATTGGTGTACGAACAGGCCAATTAGTGCCCACAGGCCTATTGGTGCGCTATTGGTGCGACAACAGGTCAATTTCCGTCCTCAGTAGGCCTCTTGATGCGCCAACAGGCCAATTACTACTCACAGTAGGCCTATTGGTGCGCCAGCAGGCCAATTTCCACCCTCAGTAGGCCTTTGGTGTGCCAACAGGCCAATTTCTGCCCTCTGTAGGCCTATTGGTACGCCATTGGGGCACCAACAGGCCAATTTCTGCCCTCAGTAGGCCTATTGGTGCCCCAATACGCCCATTAATGCCCTCGGCAGGCCTATTGGTGCATCAATAGGCCAATTAGTGCCCACAGTAGGCCTATTGGAGCGCCATTGGGGCACCAACAAGCCAATTTCCGCCCTCAGTAGGCGTATGGGTTTGCCATTGGTGTGCCAACAGGCCAATTAGTGCCCATAGTATGTCTATTGGTGAGCCAACAGGCCAATTAGTGCCCACAGTAGGCCTATTGGTGCGCCAACATGCCAATTAGTGCCACAGTAGGTCTATTGGTGCTCCAACAGGCCAATTTCCGCCCTCAGTAGGCCTATTAGTATGCCAACATGCCAATTTTCGCCCTCAGTAGGCGTAACAGGTCAATTAGTGCCCACAATAGGCCTATTGGTGCGCCAGCAGGCCAATTTCCGCCCTCAGTGCACCAATAGGCCTACTTCTGCACCAATAGGCCAATTTCCGCCCACAGTAGGCCTATTGGTGTGCCAATAAGCCAATTAGTGCCCTCGATAGGTCTATTGGCTCACCAATAGGCCAATTTTCCCCCCAAGTAGGACTATTGGTGCGCTATTGGGGCACCAATAGGCCAATTGGTGCCCACGGTAGGCCTATTGGCGCACCAATAGGCCAATTTTCACCCCATGTGGGACTAATGGTGCGCTAATAGGCCAATTGGTGCCCACGATGGGCCTATTAGTGTCACGGGGTCATTACCCTCTCCCCAAAAGGTCAACCTAGTGGGGTGTGCAGCACCCCTGTATATATGGCCCAAGACCTTCCCCTTCCTTTCCGATGTGGGATTCCGTCACATTCTACCCCACCGAATCCGACGACGCCCCCGTCGTCGACCGGGCACCCTGCCTACTCCGTCCCCACGGAGCGCTTGGAGTGACATCAGAGTTGGGTCGGGTCGGCTCCGCTACCACTTGTCACAGGGTCATTACCCTCTCCCCAAAAGGTCAACCTAGTGGGGTGTGCAGCACCCCTGTATATATGGCCCAAGACCTTCCCCTTCCTTTCCGATGTGGGATTCCGTCACAATTAGTGCACCAATAGGCCTACCGTGGGCATATTGGTGTCATCTAATTGTTCCAATAAGCTCTGTGTATAATCTTCAAGATAAGAGGAAGACAAACTAAGAAATTTTTGAGACATCTTTTCTTTGATGTTCTTTGCATGGAAGATAGGAGCCCGCGTGATATCTAACACTAGTTTGATCTGAAACTTTTCCAGTCAAGGGACATGTACTTCTTGGAAAAGCTCTGTGTATCCAAGATAAGCGGAAGACAAACTAAGCAATCTTTGATAGCGTAAGACATCTCTTCTTTGATGTTTTTTGCTTGGAAGATAGGAGCCCGCGTGATATCTGACACTAGTTTGTTCTGAAACTTTTGCAGTCAAGGGACATGTACTTGAAAAAGCTTCCAAATCTCGTGGGAGATGACGGCTTTGTGAATGAATCAAGTTCTTGTGTCTTTGTGGCCTCTGGTATACAGTATGATTCTGCTTCCATCTGGTAGAAGGTAAGTTCCACCACTTTATCCTTGTTTCTTGCTCATTTTATACGGCTCTGTTTCATGACTTGATAAAGACACCGGTAAAGGGAATTGCAATCCACGTTTTACGTGATCATTTTTCATTTATAAGGAAGAGCATCTGACCTATTTCTGAAATAGCTAGGGAGACATTTCCTACCTCTCAAAACACTGCCGTTGTGCTCCCTCCAAAATGACTGGAAAACAATGAGAGCAAAAGAGGCATTTTAATGACTATGACCAACAGGTTTTATCTTTGGCGTTTACAATCTAATTCAGATTCTCATTTTGAATTTGCCACGAGTAAGTCTTGTTGCACTTCTAATATATATGAGTCCCTTTATCAAGTGGAAGAAATAGTTTCACTGGCATGCCTTGAATTTCACATTGCAGAATATTTAACAGGCTTGATGAGACTCGGAAACTATCTGGAACAGCATTACACCCGATCCTTCATATGATGCATGCCACAACAATCTCTTCTGCTATTCCCTCAATAATGACATTTGTAGTTTTTCACCATTGAAGTTTGATTCCATCTCATGTACCCTCTTCTTTTTTTTTTTTTTTTTTTTTTGTGCAGCTCAAATGGCCGTGTACCTGTTTGGTCATTCCTTACCCTTTCGTGCTTTGGTGGTGCATATGTTCTTCTGCCATATTTTGTTCTGTGGAAACCACCTCCACCTCCTGTAGATGAAGATGAGCTCAAAAAATGGCCTCTTAATTTTCTAGAATCAAAGTTGGCAGCTGGAGTAAGCACCCTTTGATTGTTCTTTCTCTCAATTAAGGCAAAAGCAATTTGTAGATCGTTAACGTTTCTAATTACTTCACGAAACTGGAGTATACAATCCCTCATATTTCTATGCATGTAACAGATTGTATTTCCCCGTGGATAGCTGATTACAACATCATTAGAGCATCCACAGTGTCGGCTTATAATTGTTTCTGCTGTTTGCTGGTGTTTATTGTTCTTCACTATGTTAACTATGTTAACAATCGTATTCCTCATGGTACCTTATCCTGGACCAGTCCTTATCATAAGCTTTATGGTTGTCATCCATCTGTTGCGTTTTTTAGGGTTTTCGGATGCTCTTGTTATCCACATAACATGAATCCTTCTCACAAGTTGTCTCCTAGGGCTACACTCCATGTATTTCTAGGTGTCTCGGATAGTCATAAAGGGTTTCGCTGTTTTAATCCTTCCACCAAAAAGGTTGTCATCTCTCGCAATGTCTCCTTTGACGAACAGAGTTTTCCTTTTGTACAACTTCCTGTTACTTCCTCTCCCTTACCCTCTCCTACCTTATCTTCATTCAACCCAGCAGCTGTTTTTACTCTACCTAGTGCACAAGTATCATCGGCATCTCCACCTCCTATTCATTCTCTTGTACCAAACTCTGATTTATCTATTTCTTCTCACGCAACACAGTCCTCTTCTACATCTACTTCTTCACATTCTTCGACTAATTCTCCTTCTATATCTTCGGGCTCTACTCCAGATAATGCTTCTTCCCCATCGACTACATCTGTCTCTCACCCACAGTTATCGCCACCCAGACAACACTCTTCACCACACCCTCAACCTCCTCCAAACACTCAACCCACGCTACAAAATCAACCCACTTCCATTCATCCAATGACCACACGCAATCGTGATGGTACAAGAAAACCTATCCAACGACTAAATCTATTTACTATTGCCACTTCCACCGAACCTACTACCTATAAACAAGCTTCAAAGGATAAGAATTGGTGTGATGCCATGGATGCAGAGTTTCTGGCTTTAAAAGAAAATAATACCTGGGTTCTTGTTCCACCACCTCCCTCTGGTGTGAATGTTATTGGGTCTAAATAGGTCTATCGACGGAAGTACAATTCAGATGGTACATTGGAAAGGCATAAGGCAAGGTTGGTGGCACAGGGATACAGTCAAAAGCCAGGGGAAGATTATGATGAGACTTATAGTCCAGTTGTGAAACCGGCCACCATACGAACAGTTCTTACTTTAGCTGTCTCTCATGGTTGGTCTCTGCGTCAACTAGATGTCAAGAACGCTTTTTTGAATGGTTTTCTCAAAGAAGCTGTCTACATGCGTCAACCGCCGGGTTTCGAAGACACAAAATTTCCTCATTATGTCTGTAAGCTTCAACGAGCTCTGTATGGTTTAAAACAAGCACCACGTGCTTGGTATTACCGTTTTGCTACCTTTCTTTGTTCACAAGGTTTTGCAAGCAAGTCAGATGCCTCGTTATTTATTTTTCGTTCACATGAGGGAATTGCTTTTCTTCTCTTGTATGTGGATGATATAGTTCTTACTGCATCCACAGATTCCCTTCTTCGACGACTTTTGGGTTTGTTAAAACAGGAATTTCGCATGACTGATCTGGGGCACTTGCATTATTTTTTGGGGCTTCAGGTGCTGCATGCGTCTGATGGGTTATTACTTCACCAACAGAAATATCTAGATTCAATTTTTACCCGTGCTGGTCTCACTTCTCTCAAACCTGCTGCCACTCCTATGCAACCGAAGTTGACGCTTTCTATTCATCATGGCACTCCTCTAGCCGAAGATGATCAAAGTCTTTATCGCACCATCGTTGGTGCGTTACAATACTTGACGTTCACAAGGCCGGACATATCCTTTGCTGTGAACACTGTGTGTCAGTTCATGCATAATCCTACGACTGAACACTGGAAGGCTGTCAAGAGGATCCTTCGTTATCTGTCTGGCTCACGACAACAGGGACTTCTTCTTCGACGTACTTCTCCATCCTCTCTATTTGCTTATTCTGATGCCGATTGGGCTGGCTGTTTGGACACCAGACGCAGTGCAGAGTCTGAGTATCGTGCTCTTGCTAGCACTGTTACGGAAATTTGCTGGCTTCGGTCGTTGTTAATGGAGCTGGGTTTTCCTACTCGTTTGCCAGTTGTGGTTCACTGTGATAATCTTTCTGCAACTTATCTAGCTCATAATCCAGTACAGCATCAGCGAACCAAACACTTATTGATCTGCATTTTGTTCGCGAAAGAGTTCAATGGGGTCATATTGCAGTGGTTCATGTCTTCACGAAACCTTTAGGTGTTGCAGCTTTTCATTCTTTCTGTAGCAATTTGTGTCTGGCTAATTCAGCCACCCTCAAATTGAGGGGGAGTGATAAGACTATAGACAAAGATAAGCTACCATTACTAGGATAAGTTCTGTTAGGTAGTGTTGTGTTTATAGTATACCTTGTCAATGTAAACTCTATCATGTATTATGTTTATCTTGTGTTATTATATAAACATCAGGACTGCACTTTGAAGGCATCCTGTATACTTTTCGTTCACTGTGTTAACTACCTAACAGAACAATGTATACTATAAACACAAGGTATACTATAAGCACAACACTACCTAACAGAACTTATCCTAATAACGGTGGCTTATCTTTGTCTATAGTCTTATCATATTGGAGATCTTCATCGTAATTTGCCATTTAGTCATATAGGCTATGATTGATTACGTCAGCGGTGGATATGCTGATTGAAGTTTAATAAAACAACAGATTAGAGGTAGTCAAGAGAATAGCAGTATCCCCTGTTTAGCCGATCCTGGTCCAAAATGAACACTTGTTTTGTCTAGATCCTGCCGGAATGTTAAGATACAACAGTAAGTGTTCTATGTGCTATCTTTCTTCTTTACTGTCAGGAAAGTTCTAACTACGTCCAGTACCCATCAGGTGTCACTGGCTGGCAGTAGGTGCTGACTTAATCGTTGCAGCAGGCTTAGCAACTGCAGCTGACTGGAAGGAATTCTTTCAGTACTTCAGGGGAAAGCAAATTGGTACCTTTCTCGAATCTGTATGTAACCTTTGTGCACGATCGTCACCGGGCTAGGCCAACAGCAAGAAACGAACCAGGATGTTGGTCTTTGAACTTGATGGCATGCCGTTTCTATGGTCATTTAACTTAACCCAAACCTACTGGGCCATATGTTACAGGTTCACGGCACATGCATTGATTTCTCTCTCCTATCCGCATTTGCTCCTTTTTGGGTTTACAATGACATGACTGCCAGGAAATGGTAAAATCTCAAAAACAATAAGAGCTTCTTCCGTAATAGTTTTGATTTTAGATTTCTCTCTCTGGAGCAGTGACAATGGAATAATTTCCTTTGTTTGAACAGATCTGAAAAGGGTTCTTGGCTTCTTCTTCTATCGCCGGTGCCTTTCATCGGTCCTGCATTATATCTTGTCCTAAGGCCAAAGCTATCAGAAATGGCTATTACTGTCAGCACAACTTCATCAGACCAGGAATAAAACTCCACCTTGCTGTTCCGTTCTACTTCTTCTGTCAGGAGATATGTAGAGAACCTAGCAAAAACTGGAAGGAGATGAAACTCAAGTTACAGACGCCTCGAAATTCTAGCATGAACTGGGAGTCACACACACCACCCACAGTCCATGCTTTTTACAAGGGAAAATGATGTATCAGGCAAATCCACTACCTCTTCTCAGATCACCTGAAGATAAGTGTTCAAATATTTTGGGACAAGGAATAATACTTGTATCATTGTATGTATGTATAATGCCTAACCTCGGATCACACTAATACATTTGAAAGTGCTACAGGCATCATCAATTTGATAGCTTTCAGCTTCTAGCCATATACTTCTCCAGATAATGCAGACATCCTACCAAGTGACAGTCTTCGGTATCTGCTGCCCGCTATTATCATTTGTCATCCTGTCCAATGCGGTACTGGGATGGGTTTGCAAAGGAGTGTCTCGATTGGCATTATAAGTTTATCAAGAACGTTAGATAAGCATGCAAGATAGTCACACACTTACTAGTGAGACCTTAAATGTCAACTGCAGGTTGCATATAAAACGCCATGTTTTACACGAGCTTAATGACCCCAAAACAAAGTCCGAATATAAGAAATAAAGTGAGCTGACAACTAAAAAGATACCATCACATCTGAAATTAGGATTTGCAGTTTGCAACTATAAGAATAAGAGACAGGTTAGGGTTTCACTCGCATTATAAGAGCCTACCCTCTTAATTTGTGAAAAAAATCCTGTCGACCATCTACAAACTTCCACACTAATTCACAAACCCACAGAATGATAACTAACAAAACTGAAAAGGAAATATGTTATTAGCTCAGTGGACGTTCCAATCATTCACCAAAATTCAGTACCAACAAGGTTTCCATGAAAATGAACAATCAAAATCTCCATAGCAAACCATTCTCCTCAAATAATCAAGGCCTTGTAGTCAGTGGTCAAAGAGTGATGCCTCTCTCCAAGGAGATAAAAGTAACTATTAAAAATCGCACTATGATTCACCTTACCATGGTAAAAGCACAGTTGAGATCGTCAATGAGAAGGCATTCCCTGAAAGTGAATAAAGATCACCTTTCCGGAGTTCGTCTTTAAAATTGGACTTCAACTGTTCACTCTTTATCTTGAGGGCAGCAGTAACTAGCCCAAACTCTGGTGTCCATGGATCCAGCAACAGCTCGATTCTTGCAGGTGTTTCAAACTTGTCTAGTTTTGCTGCCTTTGCTACCTGCACTCGGAGAATCCTATCAAATCTAGTGCTATATAGTTTTCATCTCATACAATTACATAAAAAAATGCTTATTTTTAAAATGAAAAAATTATCTTCCACAATGAACACAATATGAAATGGAGAACATAGTAAAATCAAGTGATCAACCACCGATAGTGACAAACATTACAATTCCACAAAACAAAACTGACTTACCACTTAGATTCAAAACATCCCCTTTGGTCCCTTTTTACTTTGTTGGAAGTGTCTGTTAAAGTCAATGGTGAACCATATCCAATTGAACAACCTGCAGTTAACATGACAGACTGGAAAACCACAAATATGTTACGACTGACTTTTACAAGTGATGTAGCAAGAATAATGCAGAAATGAAGCTACCTCAGCTGCCAGCTCAAGAACATGAGACAGAGGCAATTACGCCAGATATACAACTTTCCTACCCAGTTGCGGTATTACTTACATGACACCAGCAGCAGTAGCTACAATGTTTGTAATCATGACTCCCTGTTGCACACAACAGAATGTTACAGTCACACAAGATTAAAACTTTTCAGATGAATTAATGATCAACTTCTGTTGCAATACTTGCCAAGAACTAATAAAAAAAGTAACAGTTTTCCCAAGTGTTTGTCAAAAATACCCCTAAGGTATTTTTTCTCACTATTTTGTCACTCCCTAATTTAAGAGGGGATTTGAGAAAATATTAAGAAATATTTTCTCCTAAATTTCTTCCCTCCCACACACTCTCTCTTTCACTCTCTTATTCACACTTGTTGTGAATATTGGGATAATTTTGAAGAGCAAATGAGAAACCTATTTATAGGCACTCCGCAGGGACCAAATTGCAAGATTTTACAACTATAGGGACCAACTTGCAAAGCTCCACTAACTGCTCCACTAATAGCAATTAGTGCTCCATTAGAGCTAGTGGTGGGCCCCACAATGAGGAGGAACCCACTCACCAACAATTCTCCCCCTTCCGACTACATGTTGGGGGGATCCACCAGTCCGGCAGCTTCACGGCAGTATTCAAACTTCCCTCTTGGAAGTGTCTTTGTCAACATGTCAGATCCATTCTCCTCTGTATGGATCTTCTCGAGTTGCAACATCTTCTTCTCCAGTACATCCCTGATCCAATTGTATCTCACATCTATGTGTTTCGATCTGGAATGAAAAGAGGCATTCTTCGCAAGATGGATAGCACTCTGACTATCACAAAACAATTGGTAACTGTCTTGCGAAAAACCAAGTTCGGTTAAGAACTTCTTCATCCACAACAACTCCTTACATGCTTCCGTTGCTGCAATAAACTCAGCTTCTGTAGTTGACAGAGCAACACACTTCTGTAGCCTTGATTGCCATGACACAGCTCCCCCTGAAAAATTAATCAGGTATCCTGATGTAGATTTTCTGGAACTAACATCACCAGCCNCAGTGGTCTGAAGTAGTCTTCTTGTATCCCTGTTGCCCCATCACAGACTCAAACTTCTTATACCACTGTCTTGGGGCTTGTTTTAAGCCGTAAAGGCTCTTCCTCAATCTACAAACGTAATCCTCTTTTCCTTTCCGCTGGAAACCCTCTGGCTGCTCCATGTATATTTCTTCTTCCAAATCACCATGTAGGAAGGCTGTTTTAACATCCATCTGCTCAACCTCCAGGTTAAGACTAGCCCATAAAGAAATAATATATCTCTAATTGCTTTTTGAGCCTTGGTATCAAAGCAACTTGCGTAAATGAAAATCCTGGCTGACAGAAAATATCAAACAGAGATATTCTACTCTATTGAGTCCGGTTGACAAGATGTACTATGCATACCTGAAAAGACTTACACAGAAGATTAAAAGAAAAATTATTTCATGGAACGAACCTTTGGTTGGCCCACACTGCCACTTGTATACATTATAACTGCAATCCCGTTCTTGGAAGGGAAGTTTGGAAGAACAGGACTGCTTTTCCCCAGCTTCTCACCTTTGGAGAAAGATGACACTTTCCAATTGCTAGAGATGCCGGAATCACTCATAGTCGCACTTTCATTGTCTTCAAAGTAAAAGACGTTCCTGAGAGTTGTCAGTTTAGAGCTTATTGAAGCCAGCTTCTTCAACTGCTTGGAATCACAGATGAGGGTGGACACCTGGGTCTGTCAACATTTTGAGAATCCAAATGAGGACTGTAAACAATCCAAGAAAACTTAGAACACATAGACCACACGAATCATTCTAATATCATAACTTGGCATCAATCCTTACCTCATTCAGCGAATGAATCAGGGCATCCTCACCTGGAGAAGCATAAATGGTAACGACAGTAATATTCTGCCTAAAGCATCCCTGTACTCCAGGAAGAAAACCACATTCAGCACTGGCTGTGTATCCGTATATAACTTTCTAGGGTGAGAAAGAAAATTTATGAAGCAGAGTGTATATAGATTATACAAGTTGTTGTTGAAAAAGAAAAACAACAATAACAAAAAATTCCAGGGCATCCCTTCAGCAGTTCATCCACCATAATTTTAAGAAATAAAACATAGAAGCTGAGAAGATTATATTTCTGGGTCCATATAAATTCAGGCGAGTCTCGCCATTCTGGAAAGGTGAAGCGCGGGATATGAAGCTACTACCGAAAAAGTAATGAAGCAGTCTGTAACGTTAACAATCTTATTGAAGATACAGATGGTGTGTGATTATGAAACAGTCTGAAAGGAGCAAATTCTGCTAAAAAGAGTGCATTATGTGCACCGAGCAACTCCTAACTGATAGGAACTCTATGTGAATATGTTGATAACTAATCAACATCCACTATCATAGTTCAGATTTTCATTCACACAAGGTAGGTCGTCTTTGTTTTTGTGTGGTGTGTTAACTACGAGAATCTATGAACTGCGTTTAACATTGTCTTCAACACGCGTGAGTCCATC
Source organism: Turnera subulata (assembly GCA_028386065.3). NCBI lineage: Eukaryota > Viridiplantae > Streptophyta > Magnoliopsida > Malpighiales > Passifloraceae > Turnera > Turnera subulata. The sequence goes on along the minus strand of JAKUCV010005884.1, from coordinate 58,381 downwards.
TGTAAGCACATCGATTGTCCAATCCTTCAAATCTCCCTGCAAATATGAAGCACCGAGTATCAACTAAGGTACCTTGAGGGATGGTAGCAGAGAATCTGGTTTTGGTAAGTCTAGTTAGCATAAATAAGACTGAAAACAAAAACAATTCTCCCAATTCTCTTCTGAAAAGTTTGAAAGCACAGCCCAACAAAGGAACAAAATTATCTCAAATCTGAATCACACACTATTATCACCCAAGTAAGGAGAAGAAAAGATGTATATGAAAATCTTATTGGCAGGCTTCCTATCGAAAAGAATTGGAGTATTGAAGCTTCAAACATCACTTTCATAGTAACATGTTTTCTATGATTTATAGTCCACAGTTGTTAGCTTGAGTATTTTTCTTACAATATTGCAGCGTATGAACATGTCATATTGAACTAGATTCTCTACAAGCATAATTCATAGACAGGGTTGCAGACCGTTCACAGGAAACCATTATTATAAAATGAGGAGCATTTGGTTTTACAAACCAAAGAGAAAAGGAACAATAAATAAATCAAAAACAAAAAAAAAAAAGAAAACTTGACACCATAATGGAACTAACTAACCATCTATACATGTATGAAGCGAAAACCAAGTTTCCTCCATTTTGCTAATCTGTCCATGAGGTGACACTGATTTCATTTAGCAAACCAAAAGAATTGATCTCTACAGACATAAGAATAAGTTACTTCTATTTTAGACTATCAACTGCATAGTGACGGGAAAAGAAAAGAAAGAAGCAACGTTGCTGCTCTTGCATCAACAAAAATGAAGTTTAAAAAGCAAAATCAAGTACATGACACAAAAGATTTTGCCTTCACTTATCAACGGAAAAGACGAACACATAGAGCCGAAAGCATGCCATGATTGTTTCTAACATTAGCCATTATCAGGGTGGTATCCTACTAGTCTATGCATAATTAGTTAAAGGTGATGCAAACGAATTTCCCACAAGAACAAAGCACCCATCAAATTTAGAGAGAAGATGATGACAAAGACAGTGGGAAAAGAGTGTTAAAAGAAGAAAGGGAATTGCAGTAGTGGTTACCATGCGAATGAGATCTCCAGCCCTTATTTTTGCATTAGGACGAGCAAGCTTGGATTCAAAAGGAGTCCTTGGCCTCACTTCTCGAATCTCTTCCCATTCCTCTAGCGTAAGCATCCTAACCATGCCCTGACCTGGTGGAGCATTCTTAATTTTGCGCTCTATCATTTCTTGGGATTTCGAGTCATCGTACTACAAACCCACCAAAAATAACAATCAAAACCAACTAGAAAAATTGAACCCCCAAAAATAATAATAATAAAGAAAACAAATCTAAAAATCAGATAGATATATAGATACCATCATGAGCAGCTTAGCAACGAGTGCAGTGCCAACCACGGTGAGAATCATGGGCATAGTTGCAGTATCGAGGAACGCTTTCGACTCAGGGACCTCGACGAACAACTCGTCAGCCTTGGGGTTCTTTCTCCTCCTCGTCTTCTCCATCTCCACGATCCTTCTCTTCAAGGACTCGCTGGGGCCGTCACGTGATAGGGTATTGGAGAAATCCCTCCCGTGCCTCAAAATTGCTCGCGACCCAAACCCCAGCATTTTGATCTTCAACTCGCGTTGCTTCTCCGTTGAGGAATTTTGACAAACAGTTTTTCATGTACAGGCCTGCTTGGCTTTGAATAAATGGAATGGTGGTTTTATGTCCTTTTTTCCCTTCTTCTGTCAATACTTAAGGGTACTTCCAAGCATGTATACCATACCGGCAATACCGAGCCGACTATACACATGAAAGAAAGAAAACAAGACCTGTTCTAAATACAAATTGCCAATTCAACGGAAAAAATAATTACAACCAAGTATGGAAACTATTTAATAGCAATTACAACGGAATCTGCTAATTAATAGAAATAGAAATCTATTACAATTACTATTCAATTGGGCACATAAGTAAATGCAAAAGATTTCAAATATTCATATGCGTGTGGGTCTCGTTTTATTGAAATTCACCAGACCATTATGAGTTAAATATAAAAAACAAAAAGATACATAGCAGTATGTAGATAACTTGCTATCTAGCTCCAAATCTCGTATTTTGAGATTATTAATAACGAATTATGTTCACAACTTCATGTGAACAGAAACCGCGTACCTATGCAATTTGTGAGCCAAATTGGAGAATGGGAGAGAGCAGTAGGGTCACAAAGTTTATTTTGATTTGCAATCACCCCCCTTCAAATCCCTTCAAATAACAAACAGGAAGCCTGGTTAAATGCAAGATAGAGGAGGGGAAATTAACATTTATCGATGAATTAAACCCGAAGGGTTAATTGAAAACTTGAAGAACTAGGTTTCGAACTACAATTTGAGATTTTCAATTTCTACACTGAAATTGACAGAGACAGAGGGGGGAAAGAAAGAAATCGAAGATGAATGAGAAAAGAAAAGAAAAATCTCACTGAGGGTAGGGATTGAAGGTCGGTTGTTGATGTAGGGCGAAGACAGGCGACTGGCGACGGCCGACGACTGCTGGCCTCGCTCCTTCGCTTGCTGTGGGGGGCGCGGAGGCGGCAGAGAGTGGATTTAGGAATTGGGAACTTTTTTAGTTTGTGATTGTTGAAGGGTGGGCTGGAATTTAGGGGAGAGTATTTGGGTCGGCCACCCTTAATTTGGTTTGGTCTTTGGGCTGACCAAATTGCTCTCTGTCCGTATCGATGTCCAAGCCCAGATTGTCCAAATACCGAATACACCGAAATATTTTGGTTCGGACACCCTTTGTCCAAATTGCCCAAACAACAACAAAAAAAACATGTAAAAAGAAAATCCAGAAAATTCATAAATTCTCATTGAAGTTATACATGTCCAATTGTCCACGATAAATCCAAAATGAAGTTATAATGAAGTTATACATGCCCAGTATTCAAATTTAGGTTACAATTCTATCCAAAATTGCATCTAAATTATATATATATAAAAAAAAGTTGAACAAGATGGACAAAGGAAACTTGATTCAATTCTACTTTTTTTTTGTCGAAAAAAAAAAGGCATCAGTGGTGTCATCATCGCCCCGTCGGTCCAAGCCCCGGTCTATACCGGTTACATCCTGGCATTAGACCCTCCTCATAGGAGAGACGGCCCAACCGGGGCACCAGCAGACACCCTCACCTGCTACGCGTCATAATATCGGGGAATCACCGGGCTCAACGGCCAGCACCCCACCATGTGGAAGGCCATATTCGGCCGCATCACACTATGGAGCTTGACTGGAAGCGCCGGGACTCGAACCCGAGTCTTAGAGATGGCAGGTTGAAGGCCTTGCCACTGGGCCACCACCCCCGGTGGTTGAACGAGACTTTAATTGCTACTTGCTAGAACAAGACATAAAAAAGGTTGAACAAGACTTCAATTGCTACTTGCTGGAACCCGGGATTCACTCCAAAGCAACATGATTCACTGCCGTGCTCGAGTCACCGTTGTCGTGCTCTTGATCGAAGAAGAGTGGAGGGAGAGAGAGAGAGATTGAGAGAGGAAAATAGGAATTAGGTTTTGGGATTAGATTTAGGGTTTGTGTCGAGGCTGTTAGCTATCCTGATGTTGTCCTCTTTCTTTTGTTTTATCTTTTTTTACTTCCCTTAACGACGTCGTTTTGTATAAAAGCCCGTTTGGGTATTTGGTCTGTCCAAATTTCCCCGAGGCTGCCCGTACCAAATTAATATGCCAATTGGTCATGTTCGGACCAAACCCGAATTTTTAATTTGGTTTGGAGAGTGTCCAAACTATGCACAATTCGGTCCGGACATCGGGTAATCCGGGTTGTTCGGTCATTCTGCTCACCCCTAGGCTGGATGGGGTGGTCAATTAGAATAGTTAGATGGCAGGTTCAACCGCGGCACGGGTCGGCTACCAACGTACCAACCTACACATACCGCGCATTTTGCGGTGCGGTTTGTAGCCGAGCCAACGAGTCTTTTTTATCCTATCTTCCGACCGGTACCGAGCCGATATCGGTTGGTATCGGCTTGGTATCGTCGGTTTGGTTTTTGCAGACCCCTAATAGTAATAATTAATATGATATATTTGTTTTGTTATATTTTATTTATGGGTAAATTGTATTTTTAATCATTGTACTAGGGTTGGAATTTGATTTTGGTAACCCTACCCACTTTTACTAGATTTTGGTCACTATAGTATTTGAATTTGAATGATTTTGGTTTGAGGGGCTTAAAATTTTATGATATTAATCCAAAGTTCTATTAAGTATCATGCTTGATCACAATCTATTAAATTTTAATAGTATAATACTTTTTTCCACTATCAAGACCATTTTAATATTATTTTATTTCTTTTAATCTGAAGATTAGAGCTAAATATTTTGTCATTGTTTTTTGTTATAATATTAATTAATTTTAAAATATAAATAATTATTATAAGTTTTTATGAGTAGATATATATTTTATTAACTTATGTTTCTATATTTTATCATTTAAATAAATCATAAATTTATCAATAAATCTTTTCCTGATCCCTCGTACCAGAATCATTCAAATTCAAATACTACAGTGACTAAAATCCAACAAAAATAGGTACATTTACGAAAATCCAATTTTAGATTGGGTATAGTGACAAAAAATGCATTTTACCCTTTTGTTTATACATAAAATCCAAATGAACTGTGGATTGGATTTATCTGGATTTAATTAGTCGGGCCCCATGCCCAAAAGAACTTAATTTTTTGGGAAAAGTAAGGTTGCCGCCTCACATCATCCACGCCGCATTTTGGACTGACCTGACATGGCCAAAACAACTTCATTTTTGCCACGTGGATTCCGTAAAACAGAGTGATGGATGTAGGTATAGGAGGATGGGAATAATTCCAATAGACAACGATATAAACTTAGCAATTCCCCCCATGTGAGTAAGCAATTTCTTGTGAGTCAGGACCATTATTAACCATACAAATTTTTGAGGACTGGTTTGCACGTGTACTTTTTTTGTTTGAGGGTTTGGTTTGCATTGCACATATACTTACTTCCCTCATCTTAATTATGAATGAATATTTATTAAACAAAAACTAAACAACTGACCAGCAGACATTTTGTAACCATATTGTCTGAACGCCCGGAATACAACTGCAACAGCATTCAAGTCATAATCATTGTCCTCAAGGAGAAGAGGCTGTTCGTGGAAAATTTGATCCAACTGATCTTACAATGTAATCCTCAAAGTGGTAGGGAACACCGAGACGATGGAGGGTATCAATCAACTTGACCTTCTCCACCGAATCAGTACAAGACATCAACAATCTTTTCACCCCTTCTTTCAACTTCTGTCTGCTCACTACCCCTTTTGAATTCCTGACCAATTACACGTAAAAATATGATGAAGCCATCAAAGTAAGATTGAACACAAAAGTAGTATGTTACACACATTTTGTAATCAACAGAAACAAGAACCTGAAGAACCGAAAATGAATTCGATATGGATAAATATATACTTCACTATATAAACATTCATTCTTACCGTATCCGATAATGATAATGAAGTGAAATAGTCTCCCCAGATATCTAGTGGAAAATCTGCCAAGGGCCGAATGCCGCCTTGCTGTGCGTTGGATGAAGAAGCCCTTACTTTTTGTGGGCGGCTCAAGTGCAAGGAAGAAAAACCAGTAGAATTATTTGTAGATGAAATTTTTAATGGGGGATGATTATAAGCTTTGTATTGGAACAATGCTGTTGAATGGGCTTGCAATATGGCTATATTTGGAAGGAGAGTGATTGCTTTACAACTTAATTATGCATTTCTATTAAGGCTCTATTTGTAAGCCAAACCCAAAGTAAAAAAATTTATGATGGGGACTTTCTAAGTTTGACTAGTTGTAGATATGATCTTAAATTTAATTATATTAGGAATAACTAAACTATTTAAGTATAAATGCTGAATGTACAGATTTATTAAATAATACAAGATAAATTAGGAAAAAAAATATAAATCCTAGGAGGGGAAGAGGAAACCCATAAGATAAATTTGAAAATAAATAAACCTTAAAGTAGAAATAATAAACCCTTAAATATATTTTGTTACCATAAACAGGGGGTCTACAACTAATCAAACTTGGGGATGAACAGATTGAATTCAGGATGCCGAATGTGGCCAACCTGATGAGCATATGCATTGTATTGATTTACAGGAGTCCTATGAGCACAAGTATTCTATACACCTCAAGGCACTTGGATTTTGAGCTACAACTAACAGATAACTAACAGAACTATCTATCTGATAACTAATACAACCTTATCGTCTAATACTCCCCCTCAATTTGAGGGTGGTTAAATAAACAAGACTCAAATTGTCCCGTAACTGTTGAAAACTGGAAGTGTTGAAGGACTTAGTGAAGACATCCGCGAGTTGTTTTGTAGAGTCAATATGCACAACCTGAATCTGACCTCGTTGAATTCGTTCACGAATAAAATGTAAGTCAATTTCAAGGTATTTAGTCCGTTGATGCTGCACCGGATTGTTTGCCATAAAAGTTGCAGAAAGGTTATCGCAGTGGACAACAGTAGGTTGAATCGGTGGAAGCCGAAGCTCGTGAAGAAGATTGCGCAGCCATGATACATCAGCAACAACACTTGCCAAAGCCCGATACTCGGACTCATGCTGCTACGAGAAACTGTTGGTTGTTTCTTGGCAGACCAAGAAACAAGATTGCCTCCTAGAAAAACACAGAAACCAGTTGTTGACCTTCTTGTGTCCAAGCATCCTGCCCAGTCTGCATCACTATAAGCAACCAGACGCTGAATAGAAGTAGGACGAAGAAGAAAACCATGCGACTTGGTCCCAATCAAATATCAAAGAAGACGAGTTACTACTTTCCAATGCTCTGATGTCGGGGCATGCATACACTGATATATTGAATTAACTGCAAAAGAGATGTTTGGTCGGGTGATGGTCAAATATTGCAAAGCCCCGACGATTGTGCGATACAGGCGTTGCTCTTCTTGATCAAGCAAAACACCATGATGAATTGACAATGAGAGTCTCGGCTGCATGGGAGTTGAAGCCGGTTTGAGTGCAACTGCATTCGCTCGTTCAGGAATACTGAGAAGATATTTGATTTGATGCAAAAAGATACCATCCCGAACATGTTCAACCTTTATGCCTAGAAAATAATGTAGAGGACCAAGATCCGTCATAGAAAACTCCTTTTTGAGGAGGAGAAGAAGAGAAGACAGTAGCGCAGGCGAAGAAGCGATGACAATAATGTCATCCACTTATTGAAGAAGAAAAGCACTACCATGTGACGCTTCTAGAATAAAAAAGAGAGGAATCTGAATGATTCAAACCTATGAGGTTGCATGAATGAGGCAAAATACTGATACCAGGCTCGTGGAGCCTGCTTCAAACCATATAGGGCAAGCTGTAACTTGCGTACATGATGAGGAAAGTTCACGTTTTCATAACCAGGAGGTTGGCGCATGAAAACTTCTTCCTTTAAAAACCCATTCAAGAAAGCGTTCTTGACATCTAGTTGTCAGATTCCCCAACCACAGGAGATGGCAATAGAGAGTACAGTACGAATGGTCGCAGGCTTCACCACAGGACTGTATGTCTCATCAAAATCTTCCCCTGCTCGCTGTGTGTAACCCTGCGCCACAAGACGAGCCTTGTAACGTGCCAAACTCCCATCTGAATTATATTTCCTACGAAAAGCCTATCGAGAACCAACTATGTTAACATTAGAAGAAGGTGGTGGTACCAAAATCCATGTGTGATTTTTAACTAGAGCCTAATACTCATCCGTCATTGCATGGTGCCAATGTTCACTTTTGGGGGCCTGAGCATAGGTGCGAGGGACGGGGTCAGAGGTGGAAGAGATTAGAGCATATTTTGTGTTCAGTTTTCTTACACCATCTCGAAGATGAGTGGTCATAGGATGTGAGAGTGGGGGTGGAACAGGTGGTGGGGTAGGTGATATGGGCTGGGAGGAAGACAACAGATAAAGAACAGAGTCGGGAGCTATCTGTGGTGATGAAGGCAAAGGGAGGGTAGGTGGAGACACAAGAATTGGGGATGGTGGGTGTAAACCCGAGGGTGAAGAAGGTGGAGAAATAATAGGAGAATTAGATTTAGACAGAGAAGATCCTTGCGTGTCTATCGCAACAGGTAAAGATCGCATTGATGGAACTAAAGCACCGGGTAAGGTAAATACAATTGTGGGATCAAAGGAAGGTGTAGTCGTTGTGGGAGTTGTAGTGGATACAGATCTGTAGGGAAAGGAATTCTCAGCAAACATGACATTCCGTGAGATGATTACTTTACGAAGAGAATATGGTAACATCTAAAACCCTTATGACAAGATGAGAGACCCAGAAAGACATGAAGATCAGTACGGGGAGACAATTTGTGATTTGCAGGACTCATGTAGAGAGTATAGCAACTACAGCCAAACACCTTTAGTTAATCAAAACGAGGTGATCGGCCATGCAGTAGAAAATATGGACTCTGCTAGTTTAAAGTGACGTGTGGGAATCTATTTTGTACAAAGTTCGCATAGTGCAAGGCTTCCACCCAAAAAGAAGGCGGTAGATGGGCTTGAAAAAGTATTGTGCGAATCAAATTTAGCAAGGTTCGATGCTTACGTTCAGCCATTCTGTTTTGGGGGTGGCTGTATGGGCAAGAAACACGGCGAACAATTCCATGATGGCGAAGGTAAGCATCAAATTCCTTGTTGCAAAACTCACCCCCACCATCACTATGAAGAGAATGAATTGGAAGATTAAATTGAGTTCAAACTTCAGCATGAAGATCTTTAGACTTGGCAAAAACTTCATGTTTATATTTCAATGGAAAAACCCAACAAAACTTGGAAAAAGCATCTAGAAAAAGAACATAATATTTGAATCCACTAAAAGAAGGGACTGGAGCAGTCCATACTTCGTAATGGATTAAATGAAACAAACCTAAACTAGGCTCTAAGGATCTGGGATAAGGTAACTGCGTTAACTTTCCCAGTTGACAAGCATGACAAAAGTCATTCTTATTCATAGTAGAACACAAAAACGGAAACTGAGACACAAACTGCTGCAGGACTGGAACTCCTGGATGGCACAGACGTTTGTGCCATAAAGAACCAGAGACTCTAGAAGCAACAAAAGTCATTGATGGAGAAGAAGCAGTAGAAGGAAAAACTCGAATAGAGTAAAATGAACCAACATCATTGCACCGTATCTGTTGATGTCGAAAGTGCTGACCCTTCACAAAGAAACCAAAGGAATAAAAAATAACATAACAGGCATTATCAATCACAAAACGTTTTATAGAGATAAGATTTTTAGTGAGACTACGAACAACAAGAACATACAGCAACCGAAAAAAAAGGAACCAATTTGAAAGGTTTTGGTACCAATGTGCGTGATGGATAAACACGTATCATCACCCACTTGAACCGAGTCTGTGCCATTGTACTCCTTGAAGGAGTCTAAATGTGCCGTGGAATTTGTCATATGGCTGGTGGCACCGGTGTCTGCATACCATATAGGGCCAGATTGTTGCTCATGAAGACCAGCATAAGAGCGCTGGGAACAATGTTTTGCAGTGTGATTATACTCATCACAAATATGACGTTGAACCGGTGAGGGGCCTAAAAGTGAAGAGGAAGGACGAGGAGAACCAGAATTAGACGAAGAATATGGGGGAGGAGGAGGAGGAGGAGGAGGAGGAGGAGGAGGAGGAGGAGGAGGAGAAGAAGAAGAAGAAGAAGAAGAAGAAGAAGAAGAAGAAGAAGAAGAAGAAGAAGAAGAAGAAGAAGAAGAAGAAGAAGAGTAAGGTGGTTGTGGTGCAAACTGTTGTTGAGGCCGTGGAAAATAAGAGTGTTGTTGCCATTGGTTATAAGGAGGACGAGGAGAATAGGAGCCTCGTCCACCACCACTGCAGCCACTGCGGCCACCACGACCGCCACGCCCCTTGGTCTGAGTAAACAAAGCCTGAGACGACTCGGTAGAAAGGGAAGAAGTGGAGGAAGACACAGATTTTAACTTGCGCGTTTCTTGAGCAAGCAGAATGGACCGCAACTCTAGAAAACTAGGAAGAGGAGATTTTGATGTTAAAAGAGTAACAACATCACCATACTCATCAGGAAGGCCATCAAGGATTTGCATAACAATATCGTCATCACTTAACCGACGACCAATGGACTCTAAATTGTCAGCAATGCTACGAATAGAATGAATGTAATCTCCCATGGACTGGGCTTCTTTTATGGAATTGACAAAGGCAGATCAATATTCTATGTACCGAGCCTGAACATGGTCATGAAAGAGTTGTTAACCATACCTCTCTCGCGGTTGGAAAAGTTCCAGGGCGGACTATATGTTTTCAAAGGTCAGGACTAATTATGGCATAGATCCAGGTAGACCTGGCAAAACGGGTATTGACACGACAACCCGACACGAAATTAGCAGGTATAGGTAAGAGATTTTCAACCCCTTCAGTTAAATGGGTTGACCTGACACGATGAGAATTAGCAGGTCAGGTCGCGGGTTGACCCGCCAATCCGATGGGTACCTGTTTATGACCCGATTATATTTAAGGTACAAATATTTTACTAATTTAATATAAGACTTATTTAATATCTAAGGCCAAAGTTACTAAAATTATCCAAAAATATTTCTATAATGCTTTAAAATATTATTATATTATGATTCTATAATTTATAATTTTATTTAATATATGAGACAATCTAATTATATGACTATTTCCCTAAAAAATACAGCGACTTGTGCAAAATAAAAAAAATTTCAAATTGATTTTTTGGCTTGTTAGACTTAATAGGTAACCCGCGGATCAACCCGAACCCGATACGACAATAAACAGGTTGGACACGACACGATACGATTATTAAATAGGTCGGGTCAGGTTGAAGATTTGGAATCCGTTTACCTGTTCAACCCGACACAAACCCGACACGACAACACGAATCGCCAAGTCTAGATCTAGGTCACTAAAGTGCTATCAACCTGGTGCCAAAGAGCATAAAGGGGATTAGTTGGATCAGAGGCGGCAACAAAGGAATCGGGAGGGACACCTATTCCATCAACGTGATCAAGAACCTGATGGGACTGAAACACAACAAAGAGAAGACTCTGCAAAACTAGAAAGTTGCTGAAATCTATCCGGGCAAGAACATAATTTCGAATATTACTCACACTCAGAGCAGAATGAGTGGAAGAGGCAGAAGCGGGTGCAACAGAGACAGAAGAAGAAGAAGAAGGAGGAAGAGGAGGAGGAGGAGGAGGAGAGGAACCAGAAACAAGAGAGGGAGAGGACGACATTGTTCAGAATAAAAGAAGAAGATATGCTATATCAGGCACAAAAAAATGAACACTTGCTCCGCTACCATCAACAGATTGAATTCAGGATGCCGAATGTGGCCAACCTGATAAGTATATGTATTGTATTGATTTACAAGAGTCTTATGAGCACAAGTATTCTATACACCTCAAGGCACTTGGATTCGGAGCTACAACTAACTGATAACTAACAGAACTATCTATCTGATAACTAATACAACCTTTTCATCTAATAGGGGAGCCTCCATAATAAAATTTTCCATTTCGGTTTATTTAATGCCTGAGCTTTCCCTTTTAGACCAATCGTATACGCCCTACATTTTGTTTGGCCAATCATATACCCTAGCTTTCCATTGACAGGCCAATCGTAAATCTCAGGCCAGGTATCTGCTTACGTGGCATGCTGTCCGAATATATAGTTCAGGAAGGCGTCTTAAAATGGTATTGTCTCGTCGCAGAACAACATCGTTTTCGCCGTGTTGGGTAGACACGTCGGATCCACGTGTCCTGTAGGCTCTGCATGCTTTTATTGAATTGGGCTTCGAAGGAAAGTCAAAATAGGGCAACATATGACCAAATGCATTTCAATTGTTTCTCTTGTACAGTACCAAGTGCGATGCACCACCTAGGGTATTATTCTCCCTTGTTCGGCAAACATGCCTGACTATAGAGTAACCACCTCTTGGAAAAGTATCATCACGATGAGGGATCTTCCTTTCTCACTAAAATGGGAGAAGAATCCGAACAACAAATGCGGATTTGAAGCCTATTGCCCCCATTACTCTACGACCAGACTCGGATTTCTACAAGTTGTTGTTGTTTCTCCTTTGTTCCTCATAAATGGCCTTACCAATAATCATTTGATCTGTAGAGAACGGGCCATGAGCTATGAAAATAAATTTTATGTAGACTTTGTGTCTAAAATAGGCAAATTTTGTTAGAATAATTACTTTATGCCTCAAATATCTTGATAAATTATTAGACAATCAAGAACAATAATCAGGTATAGTAAGGCGTACCTGAAACATGAACGTTGATCCGGGAGGATTGGGAGCTTCCAAGATTTGGTTCCAACGCCTTGTGTTTGTTTTTCTGTGATGGGGCAGAGAAAACTGACGCAGGAATAATCTTGGGGACCACAACCCTATGTTATATCCTTTATATACTAGATCAATTAGGATGCCCATAAAACCCTAATTACTAGTATTGGGTTTCTACACATAAAAGCCCATACTAATATAGATGTCTCTAGAGCCCGAAATAGATCACTTAATGGCCCCATAAAATTAGACAGTCTTTAATATAATTGTAATTAATAATATAAGCCCATATATATTAAATAATTCCAACAATCTCCCACTTGGGCTATATTATTCTTGAGACAATTATATTCCAAAGTGTGCACAAAAGTGATTGTCTTTCTTGAAACATCTCCTTAAACAATCTGGTCCATCAACTACATTAGCATGGGATCAAAGCGGCCTTCGTTACATTTTATGCGTAACTGGACCCATCAATGGTCACCATACTAACATATTCAATGACATAGATCAAGTATGGATGTGTAGCATGGAAATTACATGTAATGTCATACATGCCTATCTCCAACTGGTCCTCAAACCTTATGAGATCAAACATAATAACATGTTCAGAGAATAAACAAACCAAATGTACTTTATTCTGCAGAAAATACTAAGTGCGTCTGAAAATGAGAACAACAAAATACAAACTCCCACTGAAACTGTATTTCGTCTAACAATGACGAATCTGAAGCTCATATGAGCAATATGCTCATGAAAACCTTAACTGGTAATCTCTTTAATGAGCGGATCTGCAACAATGGAGTTTGTCCCAATATGTTCTATATGCACTTGTTCTCTCTGAACTCTTTATTTAACAGCAAAAAATTTAATAAGTTGCTGTTATTGATGGAATACACAATGACTTATTAATTGTCACACAACATCCTTAATGGCTTACCAATACCATCCATAATTTGCAGCCTGGTGACAATTCTGTAGCCATATTCCACACTAGGATGCCTCAAAACAGGCTATAAACTCAGCTGCCATACTGGAAGAAGCATTGAGTGTCTGCTTAACACTCTTTTAGAAATAGCTTCATCAGCTAGTAAACAAATATAGCCCAAATATGGATCTATTACCTTAGTGGCATCCATCAAAATTAGAATCAGAATACCCAATGATCTCCACAGATTCTAATTCCAAATATGTGAGCATATACACTTTATTCTCTACAAATACCGTATAACCCCTTTTGCTGCTCTTTAGTGATCCATTATAGGGTTATTGAGATATTTTTGTCTATATAATATCCCAAGAGTGTATGCTATATCCAGATGCATACATGCTTGAGTATATATCAGACCTTTAACTGTAGATGCATCATGAATTTTGCATCTTATACTCGGGGCATTAATTGAGACTAAACTTGTCTCCTTTATAAATAGGGGTATTTCCTGGTTTATAATCCTTTATTCCAAATTTGCTAAGAACCTTAACGAGATAACTCTTTTGTGATAGTTCAAGAATACCTCGAGAATAATCTCAATGTATCTGAATTCCAAAGACAAAAGAGGCTACACCAAGATCTTTTGTTTCTAAGAGTATTAGAAACTTCTTGGTTAGTACTTTATGCATATCTCACTATTAGAAAATGATATGTCATTGACATATTAAACCAGGAAACTAGCTTTACTCCCACTGAACTTATGGTATACAAAATTTTCGCCTATATCTATCTCAAAACCAGATGAGATCATTATTAGACAAAAATAGTAATACCAGTGACAGGAAGCTTGTCTAAGCTTATTGATGGATTCTTTTAATTTGCAAACCATTTTCTTTGAGTCTACCAACACAAATTCTATGGTTGCAACATATAAATTGTCTCTTTAATGTTACCATTGAGAAACACAATCTTTATATCCATCTAATGCTCAATGAAAAATGAGCCATAAGTGCCAGTATTATCTTCAAAGAGCCTTTCCTTGAAACCGGAGAGAAAGACTCTTTAGAACCATTGCCACCCTTTTGAGTACAGTCCTTTATGACAAGACGAGCCTTATATCTTTCAAAATTGCCCTTTGAGTCTTTTTGGTGTCAAATAACTATTTGTAACCAATTAGTTTCTCACCTTCAGGCAATTCATCAAGATCCTAAATATCTTTATCTTTCATAGACTTAATCTCATCATTCATGGCATCATTCCACTTTTGAGGATAAGAACTCTTTATGACTTGATGAAAGCTGATAAAATCATCTTCCATCAATCCTACATCATCCTTATGTTCTTAGGAAAAGACAATATAATCATCCGAATTTGCACTTCTCCTTTCTCAAGTGAATTTCTTTAGCGGCACTTGTTCTTGAGGTTATTGAGTTTGAACCTTATGAATGATTTCTGAATTTAAGAGAAAGACACCTACAATGTTATCTTGAATAACATCAGTGATGGAAACCTGATCATTGTCTATAAAAAACCATAAGAAGAGAAATAAGTTCCCCTTCAAAGACAATGTTTCCCATCTTATCTTCCCCTCCAAACTCAATTTCCTCAAGAATTCTGGATTCCTGTCACAAAATAACTGAATTGTGGGACAAAGAACTTGAAACCCCATAATTACTCAAAGTTACTTAGCAAGGTAGTAGCTACCTATCTTTAGATCCAAATTCTTTATGTTGGCCTAAATGGCCTACCCTTAGTTGGATCACTCCAAATGAATAGATGCCTAATATTAGGCTTCTATCTTGTCCATGTTTCATAAGGAGTAATAGCTATTACTTTGACTGTAACCTTAGTGAGGATATAAGCTACATCTTTAGTACTTTTCTTAAAGCAATATTGGTAAAATAGAATGACTAATCATACATCTTACCATGTCCTTAAGCATTTTATTGCATCTTTCAGCAATACCGTTCATGCTTAGTTTTACACAACATTGTGTACTAGAAACCATATACCTCTAAGAATTAAGAGAAAGGCTTTAGAGATTTTCCACCTTATTTATTATATCTATCATTGTGGCCACCAATAATAGATATAATAACTTAGTTCCATATTAGTCAATTTTTGTTTTGTACCATGCCTTATCATGCAAGATTTCAATATACGAAGCTTTAAATATAGGTTGTCATTTACCAATTGAGAACTAGTACCAATAGTATTTGAATTTCTTAAAGAACAACTTTATTATTTCTAAATAGACAAGAATAACCAGATTTGTCCAAAAAATAGAAATAAACTAAATTCCATCTAAAATACAAAATTTATTATTTCTAAATAGACAAGAATAACCCGATTTGTCCATGATAGAAATAAACTAAATTTTGTATAAAAGACGGTACCAAAAGGTCTATCTCAAACTCAAATACAATTAAATTCTCATTAACAACCTATAAAGCCTCAGACTTCAATAAAAGTTGATTTACATGCCATTGTCCTGTAAAGATGTATCTTTCAACATCATTTGGCTTTTGACTCATCAGCAAATCTTGCATAGATACACTTATCTGAATAATAAAACTGAAATCTATCCATAAAGTGTGTCCTGGTACATAAGTGAAATTAACTTCAAAACAAACTAAGTACCTTTCTCTACACTCCCAATGGCGCACAGTTGGGATATTTTATTATTTCCACCATTCTTGCAAAAGTAACAAGTAAATACCAAAGTTTGTTACTTTTGCACTTTCCTTCGTGGTATCCCAATTGCAGCTTTATTTCCTCTTTTCCTTTTGTAGTCCTTAAAGGAATTTGTCAATCAAGCATTTTCTAGTTGCTCTCTTCAAATATATAATCTTCTTGCACATAATAATCTAATCAAGAAATCTTGATTCCTTAAGAGTATTTAACTCACTTTAGATTCACCGTAAAGTGCAAGAAGATATATAAGTACCAAATATGAGCAAACTTTAGACGGCTCTAACTTTAATGCCTTTAGGATTAGAGAAAAATGAGACATCTCCATGATGTACTCCCTTATATTCTCTATCCTTTATGTTTAAGAACAATCATAATGTTCTTATCCAGATCTCAAAAGATTTGTCATTAGTATCATTAAGATTGATACTTACACACCAAATAAGCAGAAGCTGTAACTTAATAGAGAATTAAACATATTCAGCTCACATTTCCTTAAACTGTATGCAAAACATAATAATTAAATTCAATCCCTATGGTGGGCCCCATCAAGATACCTAACACAACATTGATATTTTAGTCTTTGGACAGAAAATATCAACTTGTAAGTGATACTCTCAGTGTAGTGATCAAATATTGACAATTAGGCCTGTCAAATAATAAGTCTTTCTTTGGACCGACTTATCACCCACATGACATACTTGATAATCGTCACATATTTATCACCACAAGTGTATGTGAAATTTGGCCAAATAATAATCCTCCTTTGGGCTGATATACTATTCGCATAAATTTCACATACAAGCATCTCATATTTTAAAGTAGATTAATCTACGCAAGAGAGGTTACTTTGGTAACATGTTGTTTCAATTAATCTACTAAAATACTCTACATCCCAAAATAATATAATACTCAATACTGAATTTAATTTCAAACGTATGTTTTGCAAGGAATAAAATATTCCTTAATTTTAGTCCTTCTGGGCAAATTATAAAATAATCTGCACGTAAGGACTGAACTATAAATCTGTCATATAGGGACCGGAATGACAGAAATCAAAGTATAGAGATTGAAGTAAAAATTATTGTAACTTTCACAAAACCTCACGCAGCAATCCGCATGTTCGTACTGAACCATGAGTGATGTGAATACTAAATAGTTACAATTTTTTTTTTCCTTCAAAACCACCGCACCAGCCGATTCCTTATGGCTCCGCAAATTGGTTTGCATATAACAAACAAATAAACTTTACCTTTATTACCCAGAATCAAAAGCATGTATTAAGTTCATTTGTTTATCAAACCAATGTTAATTCCTTAATTAATAGAAAGAAAGAAATTGCCGCACAAAAATCACCTACCGTATGCGACTTTTGATTTCAACCAGATGCGACAAGGAAAAACTCAATATTCATGTATAGTGTTGCAATTCACAGTTCACAAATTATGCAGAGAAACGCCGACACGTAACAAACGAATAATTGATGCTTTGATTTGCACCAAGTACGATCAATAAAATCGAAACCAAACATTAATTGTTTTGGCATTATCAAAAGCGGCAAATCAAAACAAACCGGATGCCAATATAATAAACAATTTAATTAATCGGCAAACCATATGCCAATTTCAATAGGCAATTCAATTAATAATAGCTATACACGCATTGGCAGCCAAAGTCTACCATGCAAAAATTGAAATTGCTTCCTCCAAAAATTGATCGAGAAGAGTAAACTTAATGATGTTTAATAATTTATTCAAGTAGGCTCCGCTACCACTTGTTAGAATAATTACTTTATGCCTCAAATATCTTGATAAATTATTAGACAATCAAGAACAATAATCAGGTATAGTAAGGCGTACCTGAATCAATGATGAACAAACATGAACGTTGATCCGGGAGGATTGGGAGCTTCCAAGATTTGGTTCCAACGCCTTGTGTTTGTTTTTCTGTGATGGGGCGGAGAAAACTAACGCAGGAATAATCTTGGGGACCACAGCCCTATGTTATATCCTTTATATACTAGATCAATTAGGATGCCCATAAAACCCTTATTACTAGTATTGGGTTTCTACACATAAAAGCCCATACTAATATAGATGTCTCTAGAGCCCGAAATAGATCACTTAATGGCCCCATAAAATTAGACAGTCTTTAATATAATTGTAATTAATAATATAAGCCTATATATATTAAATAATTCCAACAAATTTTGTTTATGTGACCTTGTAATTTATCATGTATTATCCCTGGAAAAATCTGTCACAAAACAATTCCTCACAATTTCCATCAGAAGTATATTTGCAACGAAGGGTTTTCCCACAGATAGCGTCCATCACAAAATCCGTTACAAAAAATTCCTTACAAAATCCGTTAGTAAACCACTCTATTCTAGTAGTGATAGATGGTGGCTGATGGCTATTACTGTGTGTTTGCACCGTCACGGTTCCAAAAGCAATTTCAATGATCAAAATTCACCAGCAAAATCCAGTCATATTTTTCATATTACAATAGATACAATTACATATCAAATCAACTACATATATTAATTGTATGTGTAGCACTTCTAGTAGTTTTATGGACAAAGGGAAAACAAAATTGTTTTACTAATATACCACCAGGATTAATTAAACTAATTAATTAATAGTAAAAAGTGCAATGAATAAAACAAATCGATCTCTTGAATTGAACAAATCAATCATACTGGGTAAAAAAATTCACATATGATTCTTAGATACAAAATCAAAAAGAATCAACTAGAAAATAAACCTAAGGGCTTTGCTACAACGAAGGAAAATCTATCAGAAAGATAGGCGCATGAGACTTGTTATATGTTTCTCCTAGATGCGGAAATGCGGATAAAGATTTGGAGCCTCAGTATTGATTATTGTTCGGCAGTGGTCGGATCACACGATTAACCTCCTTGTCTCCATAGCTTAAACCCTACTATTAAGTGTGCATGTTTGTATGTTTGTATCCAACATTGGTGTATACCAGCATCAGATAAGGCTTTAGTGAACACCTATTATGGGCAGATTTACTATTTCTAATACTAACTTTGAGCTATATCCCTAATTTTGTTTAAGATTCAACATTTCCACAAAAAGTGCTTTAATCAATAAGATTTACAAATCAAGCTCAAAAACACTTTGGAAGAAACGATTACATACAAGCATCTATGTGGAGAACTACACTAGTTGTAAAATTTATCGAATCAAGATTGGGTTGACACCAAATGCCATGTTCATATTCAAGCTATACCAAATCCGGGTTTTTAAGACTTGAATTAATCCTCCATGTAGAGAATCAGTTGATCGAATTTGCATTTGTTTGTTGCCTCTCTAGTTATAACATGAGAGAAAATAAACAATGAAAAAGACACAAGAATTTTTTTTTTGATAGGACCACCCTGTGAGAAAATGTATGTCACGCCCCCACCTAAGCGCGACTGGCCAGACACCGTGTGCACCCACATCGTGCCACAGGACACCCCAAGGCCTATACTAGTCCTCCCAAAAAATCGTTGCCTCTGCCTAGCGGGTTACTAACTCGTAATATGCGCAGCGTATCAGAAGCAATAATCAAATGCAAAGGCAACATACAGATACTAATTGTATCAAAAATCCATTTCCACTAGTGTTGTAAAATTCTTGCTACAAGGGGCACTAACTCTTAATTCAAGACATAACCTCTTTAGTGTTTAAATACAATACAACAATGAAGGAAACACTGAGCCGATATGGGTAGTTGGATGAAGGGTATGAGAGAAGCTCACACCTGCAAGACAAGGGGAGGAAATGGGGGGTGAGTATAAACTCAGTAAGCAAATGTGCACATAAGCAATAACCACCCAAAGCATGCAATGCATAGCAAACACGCAACCAATCAGCAAGGTAACCAGCCCTCCGTGATCAGGCCCACGGGTAAGCCAAGTGATGTACTTCGGGCCTACTTGCATATCTTGGCAGCCCTGCACGCATGCACAACCGAATCCCACAGCCCCACGTACGAGGCATAACCGAATAGCCAACAATGTGCATATGGCTTGCTACCGAGGCACCCACAGCGCCTTTCGAAGCACCACCCTTTGGCCAAGCGGATCCCACACCGCAATGACCCAACCTGTCAATAATACCAAGCTGGAATAATCCTCCGCAAGGTTCCATAACCTGTCATGTGGCGCACATCACAAGTGCCCACCAATCTCATGGTACGTACAAGCCCCCGGCTTGCACTACCCACAAGATCCATTGGCCAATGAACTCCATGAATGCAATGATGCAAATGCAAATGATGCACAGCCCCTTGGGCACAACCAGCAAGCCAACCATAGGCAAATAACCATTAGCAAATGCACCATAGGTGCCAACAGCAAGCAAACCATGCAATTGGGCCATCTGCCCAGCAAGCACACAATAGCAACTATCACAAGTACGCATCATCAACTTACCTAGCATTTTAGCACAACCATACCAATCATTCCCTCCCTTTGGAGCCCTTGGGCATCCTGGGATCATAAGCCCCTGTCACAAACATATAAAGTAACATTATAACCCAAGCACAACAAGCATAGCATGTAAACCACAATCTAATTACACAACACTTACCAATCCCCAATTCGGGCAAAAGCTGGCCTGCACCAGCAGTGACTTCAACACGAAATACAAAGCCCTTAATGTCAGAAACAGCTTCGAGCCTCAACATAAGAGTTGTAGACCTGCCTCTTATCTTTCCATATCCATCAAGAACACCAAATTCCAATCCGTCTAACTCCAGTTATGGCTCCTGCATCAACTCGGGGTCAAGCAGCTGGACTGCTGCAGACCAGTCCATTTGGAGAGAGCATAACTCGCTCAATTCAGCTCCAAAATCCACCAAATCGGTGCCATATGAAAGCTAGAGATGTTAGCTAACCATAGGCTTTGGTTTCACTCAATTCCAATCGGTTGTGTGGCCGAAATCCTCGTTTTAGTGACCAAGAGTCAGTCTGACCGAGAGCAGAACCCCTAGGCTCACTTCTCTCATTTCCCCTCTTTTCTCTCTCTCTTTCTCCTCTCAAAGCTCAAGACGATTTTAGTATGATAAGTGAGAGGGAGAGGTGCTTGTTTGCACCCTTAAGGCAGATCAAGTAGGTGACTAAGCACCCTTAGCCACCTCTTGCCAACTTGGTGCCACTTGCACCAAGTTGGTGCCACCTCGTGCTTACATCCGGTCCAATCAGCCCATGCCACCCAAGCTGCTAGCTTGTACAACTAAAGCCTCCAACACCTTATTCTTGAGCCATATGCCTCATTTTGATTGGTCGGTTTGGCCAATCATGAATTTACACATCAACGGGTCCGATTGTGCACCAACAGCCACCCCGGTGCCCCTGTTGTGCACCATTTGTGCCAACCCGAGCCAACGGGTGTCTCATTTGGCCAATTGTGCCTCCAATGTACCAATTGCACCTAATTAATATATTCCTAACATAATCCATCACTTTATCAACTGATTAATAAAGTCAAGCATTCGGTATCCCCTAAATAGGTCAACCGTGCCATCGGGTCACCACGAACCCATTTGTGTACGTTAGGCCAAGCCAATGCGCACCATTGTCCTCAATCCACTACTAGCACATGTTACCGATCCAAAACTCATAGTATCATGTACACATGAATTGTGAGCATCACGCACAAGATACCGAATACACGATCCAACTAACAAGAATGTCCTCGAAGGACAAGTAACACCCGGCTCTCATCAAATAAGTTTCCCCCTAGGTACCTAGGTGTACCCGGGGTATCACATCATCCCCTCCTTTAAGAATTTCGTCCGCGAAATTCAGAAGTTTCTCTATCCTTACAGATTTTGTCAACCCGTTTATGTAACTCACAATCATCTTCCGGAATATGCTCATATACTATTCTATTTTTCCTCATTACTTCCAATGTATCTCAATTGTACTACTCAGCTCTTAACTTATTCAAATGTATCTCTTATCCATTGCCTCGAAATTCATTCTCGAGTTCAGCCCCAACTCCTTATTGTCTTCCAAGCTTGATACTTACAATGTATAGTCCTTATATATTATTACGATCATATCTCACATTAACCCGTTTCACGTACCATACGACTCAATCGGAATCTTATTGATTCTAGTGCTAATGACTATCTAAAACTCCTTACCACGGTACTAATAGATAGGCTAAGCAGTACTTGCATATTTCTTTCAAAACATTATGAAAACATTGTAAATTGTGGCCACATAGTAAAAGTAAACAAAACTGTGCAATGTACTGCTAGCCATCCAAATGTAACCATACAAGTTCCTAGCATAACTCTTTCACACGACACATCACTTAATCGGCTATTAGAATCCACATACTCATTCTCTCATCACTAATACCATCTATTTCTTGTTCACCTCATTATGGGTGCACTACCCGCACACAACTGTGCCAATTGGCCATGAAAGCCAATTATCCCAACCAAGCCTCAAAATGCGCTACCCGCACACTACTATACCAATTGACCAACATGGCCAACTATCCCAACCGAACCTTAAAATGCACCACTCGCACACTAGTGCGTATACTAAGATTGTAATCGGCCAACCGGACCACAAAATGCACCAGTTGCACACTAGTGCGTGCACTGGCGCTCTAATCGGCCAACCGGACCAATTGCCCCAACTAAGCCACAAAGTGCACTACTCTTGCACACCGGTGCTGCTCAAGCATAGCAATTGTACCAACTGAACTACAAAACTATCCAGCTCGGACCAATTGCACAACCGCAAGTTCAATTCCATCCTAAACAAGTTAACCACGCTTCCACAGCGCGACTCCGCTTACACCTCACAAAAAGAAATAACACTTCATATACATCTCCAAGACCATCATCATACTTCATGAGAACTCAGTAGTCCACAACCTAACTCCACGTAATCCAAACCAACTCGAATACCCTCACATGTGGTATTCGTCCAGACCATTCATAAACCTTCCCTCCATATGTTACTACTTGTAACACTTAAAAACTTTAGCATAATTGTTGTTCATCCTTTATTATGTGTTGTACACCGAAACCCCAGAATCACTACCATTTCCAAATCCACAATATCATTACTTACTTTCGTTAGTACCTTATTCTCATCCTCTCCATGCCATCATAGCATGTCCACAAATTGCCGATCTGCACATCAAGCAAACACAAAAACACAACAACATATAAAACACAAACAATACACATAAGACACAAGTCTCTCACCGAACCCCCAGCCTCTAACTCGATAGGTACTAGCCAAGACTCAATAGCCTATGCCCCTTTAGCAAAATTCTATAACAATGCTCCGCTACCATTCTGTCACGCCCCCGCCTAAGCGCGACCGGCCAGGCATCGTGTGCACCCACATCGTGCCACAGGGCACCCCAAGGCCTATACTAGTCCTCACAGAAAATCGTTGCCTCTGCCTAGCGGGTTACTGACTCGTAATATGCGCAGCGTATCGGAAGCAATAATCAAATGCAAAGGCAACATACAGATACTAATTGTATCAAAAATCCATTTCCACTAGTGTTGTAAAATTCTTGCTACAAGGGGCACTAACTCTTAATTCAAGACATAACCTCTTTAGTGTTTAAATACAATACAACAATGAAGGAAACACTGAGCCGATATGGGTAGTTGGATGAAGGGTATGAGAGAAGCTCACACCTGCAAGACAAGGGGAGGAAATGGGGGGTGAGTATAAACTCAGTAAGCAAATGTGCACATAAGCAATAACCACCCAAAGCATGCAATGCATAGCAAACACGCAACCAATCAGCAAGGTAACCAGCCCTCCGTGATCAGGCCCACGGGTAACCAAAGTGATGTACTCCGGGCCTACTTGCACGTCTTGGCAGCCCTGCACACGTCCACAACCGATTCCCACAGCCCCACATACGAGGCATAACCGAATAGCCAACAATGTGCATATGGCTTGCTACCGAGGCACACACAGCGCCCTTCGTAGCACCACCCTTTGGCCAAGCGGATCCCATACCGCAATGACCCAACCTGTCAATAATACCAAGCTGGAATAATCCACCGTAAGGTTCCATAACCTGTCATGTGGCGCACATCACAAGTGCCCACCAATCTCATGGTACGTACAAGCCCCCGGCTTGCACTACCCACAAGATCCTTTGGCCAACGATATCCATGAATGCAATGATGCAAATGCAAATGATGCATAGCCCCTTGGGCACAACCAGCAAGCCAACCATAGGCAAATAACCATTAGCAAATGCACCATAGGTGCCAACAGCAAGCAAACCATGCAATTGGGCCATCTGCCCAGTAAGCACACAATAGCAACTATCACAAGTATGCATCATCTACTTACCTAGCATTTTAGCACAACCATACCAATCATTCCCTCCCTTTGGAGCCTTTGGGCATCCTGGGATCATAAGCCCCTGTCACAAACATATAAAATCACATCATAACCCAAGCACAGCAAGCATAGCATGTCAACCACAATTTAATTACACAACACTTATCTACCCCCAATTCGGGCAAAAGTTGTCCTGCACCAGCAGTGACTTCAACCCGAAATACAAAGCCCTTAAAGTCAGAACCAACTTCAGGCCTCAACATAAGAGTTGTAGAACTGCCTCCTAACTTTCCATAGCCACCAAGAGCACCAAATTCCAATCCGTCTAACTTCAGTTATGGCTCCTGCATCAATTGTGCCTCCAATGCACCAATTGCACCTAATTAATATATTCCTAACATAATCCATCACTTTATCGACTGATTAATAAAGTCGAGCACTCGGTATCCCCTAAATAGGGCAACCGTGCCATCGGGTCACCACGAACCCATTTGTGCACATTAGGCCAAGCCAATGTGCACCATTGTCCTCAATCCACTACTAGCACATGTTACCGATCCAAAACTCATAGTATCATGTGCACATGAAATGTGAGCATCACGCACAAGATACCGAATACACGATCCAACTGACATGAATGTCCTCGAAGGACAAGTAACACCCGGCTCTCATCAAATAAGTATCCCCTAGGTACCTAGGTGTACCCGCGGTATCACAATGTAATAAGAAGAATAATTAGACTTTAGGTCCATGACAGAATGTGCTATACAATCGTCAATGTCATATTTAAGCGGCCAACTTAATCCCACCACTAGGAATTCCCTCTTTTTTGCATGAAAAAGAAATCTTTCCCTCGTCAAGCTTTTTTCTTTTTTTTTTTTTGTAATCTCTGTGTGGAACTTGATTTTGACAAAAGGAATCACAACATCAGATGTAACAACAAGTTTGCAAGACACAGTCACACTAAATATCGTAATTTTGAAATAGGTTCGTTTTTCTTTTCTTTGAGAAATCAGATCATCACAGGCCACATATGAAACTGATATTGATTCCTGAAATAGATTCCCCATGTAGAACAGACACGAGCTTCCAAAAATATTATATTATTATTTTGATTTCATTGGCTGTTTGTGGACTGATGTAACCTGTAGAATATTATTTTCTAAGCATCTTAACTAACAAACTCTTTTAACACATCCTTCCATACATACCTTGATTTACTCATCAACCTCTTAACACACGTCACCAAATAATTGTGTACAGTATGATTGAAATTTCAAATCATCAAGATGACATTTAGATAGAAGATGTCCGTAATTAGAGTCCAAAAAGATAAAAGACAATTGTTTTACTTTTACTATTTAATGGGAGGAGTATTCTTCATCCACATAAACAATTTTTTTTTGAAATCTAAGAATATATATAGCTGGAGATCTAATCGAATAAAATTGTGGTAGAATTACACAACAAGATTTATATCCCTTGAAAAAGGATTTACAAAGGCACATTGTTCCGACAAGCGTCATTATTGGTATGGTCCGTGCCACAACTACCAAGTCAACATACGAAAGTGAGACATACCAGCGGCGAAAAACATCTCTTTATTAGTAAGTTTCTCCAATAAATAAAGAACAGAAAAGCAGGACTAGCTCAAGGGATTGTTGGAGACTCATTATGCAAATCTGTATGGTCTGACCAATGAGGAAGAGAATTTTGAGGGGTTTGATTGCATTCAGCTAGTAGTCTCCCCAGATATGAATAGATCTTTGCTGCAGCCGGTTAGTGGTGTGGAAGTAGAGCAGGCAGTCTTTGAGCTATGAGCAACGAAATCGCCTGGTCCGGAAGGGTTTCATGGTATTTTTTATTAGAAGTGCTGGCACATTGTGAAAGACAAAGTGGTGGCAGCAGTAACAACATTTTTCCAATCCGGATATCTTCCAAAGGAGTTGAACCACAACTTCATCACTCTTGTGTCTAAGACTTGGTGTCCACAGGATGCAAACCAATTGAGACCCATTAGCGTTTGCAATTTCTCATACAAAATTATATCCAAGATCATGACTAACAGACTAAAACCTTTCTTGTCACACCTCATCACCCCATGCTAATCGATCTTCATCCCTGGTCATCTCATCCAAGATAATATCCTTATTTCCCATGAAGCATTTCATGCTTTGAGAACTCGGAAGAGGAAGAAAAATGTGTGTCTAGCAATTAAACTGGATATGGAAAAAGTTTACGATAGGTTCAACTAGAATCAATTTAGTTTGTTATGGTCAAGATGAGCTTTGCAATGGAATGGATAGAGAGAGTCATGCAGTGTGTGTACCACATCTTACAGCCTTCTCTTTAACGAAAATAAGGCTTGCAAGATTACCCCAACAAGAGGTCTGAGGCAAGGGGACCCTATGTCCCATTACCTCTTCATTTTGATAGCGAACACTCTCTCTCTTTTGCTCTTGGATCAAGAGGCTAAGGGTGCTTTTATGGGGTTTAAAATCACCAAGGCATGTCCTTCTATCTCCCACCTTATGTTTGCAGATGATACTCTTCTATTTTGTAGGGCAAAACCGAAGTATGTCAGCGCGATCAAAGATATCCTAGAAACCTATTGCAGAGCTTCCGAACAGAGGATTAACCTCCAGAAATCGGATGTCTTTTTTGCATAAGGTCTAAACTTGCAGGTGGAAGAAGATGTGTCTATCGAAAGCTGGACGAGAAGTGCTAATTAATGCAGTTGCCTCCGCGATTCTGACTTATTGCGTGCGATGTTTCAAAATCCCAAGGACCTTATATGACAAGATTAACAGAGACATTTGGGGTTTCTGGTGGGAGAACAAGAGAACAGGCAAAAAATACACTGGATAAAGTGGGAAGAGATTGTGAAAGCAAAGGCTAAAGGGGGCATGAGTTTTAGGGATCCTAAGGAGTTCAATAAAGCTTTACTGGCAAAGATAGGTTGGCGGATAATCTCTCAACTAAATGACTTATAGGTCTGCATCCTTAAGGGAATCTACTTCCCGAACTCCGATTCTTTGAATGTAAAGAAAGAGAGTAGACCATCTTGGTCCTAGGCAATTATTCTTGAAGGAAGAGACTTGTTGGAGCTATGTTTAAGGTGGAATGTCAGGGATGGGTCGCGCATTGCAATTTATGGGGATAGGCGGCTTCCAGGGGCAAAAGACTTCAAAGTGCAATCTCTTGGTCCTCAATAGCATACCTCATTAACCCAGTCAGTAGGACTTAGAATTCTGAGCTTCTCCAAAGGAGCTTTTCGAACCAAGAGTGTAACCAAATCCTTCAAATCCCTCTATCCTTATCACCTACTGCAGATAAGCTTATTTGGCATTTTTATAAGGATGGAATGTATAGTGTTACATTAGGTTATCATCTTGTAAGTAACCGAGCAGTCCTACACCCCCTGAATCTCCATCGACCTCTAGGAATCAGGTGTCTACTAGTCATATGTATGTGGCATAAAAGCCATCCCCAGAGTAATGTGTCACATCTGCAAACGCACAGATTGCAGTAGCACACAAGGTCGTATCCACAAGGACCAGAAAAAATAAAATTAACAGACTCACTTGGTTAGTTAGAAAACAGTAACAGAAATAATGATTTGGAGATTGAGATTTGAAATTGTGATGAACAATAAAGCAGACGAAGATAAACTATAAATAATACGAAAAGATCAAATTATCGATGATCTAGATCAACTGGGGTTCACTACTCTATCCTAATTATCCTTCTAGATTCGCCAATAAGGTGACTTTGTTCTATGTCTGCGAACAGGGAGACACTGTCCAGTAAAAACCTACAGCCCTTCACTCGATTTCTTGATGGGTAACAACCCAGGGTGAGATTATCAACTTTTGGAAGAATAATCTCGTCTCAGAGGTTAATTTTACTACTGTCGTAGATCAAACCTACTGTCTTTCAGCATCTAGATTAGGGTTGATTTATGTTATTCCATAATTAAACGTCTCTTGTCGGTACTTAGTTTAAAACCTAAGACAAGAAATAAAGATGACCAGTCTCTAATCTTAGATTAAGCATGCATGAACGAATCAAGAAACCAAATAAAAACAAGTTTTCGAGGAGTAATTAAACCATAAAAGTATTCAAGTAGCTACATCCCTTCGATCTAGAAAAGAGAATTTAATTCATAGCAAAACAAAATAAAAGAGTGGAGAATACATCCATGGTTACAAACCGAATAAAAAAGAAAAGAAGAAAAGCTTCAGTCGAAACCCATGCTCTTGTCTTCTGTCTTCAGCATGCATCCGAAAGATCCTGCTGTTGTCTTTTTTTTTTATTGTGTGTAAAACCCTAGCTTTTAATTCCTAGAAAATAGTTTGTTTTTTTTCCAAAACACTAGAAAGTAGGATTTTCTTTTAGTTGACATGCAGGAGCCCTATTTCCTTGCTGAGAATATCCTCTTTAAATCATATATCACGTCAAATACTCCCAACAAATTTTCAGAATTAATTGACACAAAAATCTGGGCTCTGATCTGCGGATGCAACTAGGGGTGAGCAAACGGTACGGCTCGGTACTACCGTACCGATTTCTGAGTCGGTAGGAAACTACCGAGGGTGCCTCTACACCGACCCAATACCGACCGGTATATACCGACTTGAACTTTAGGCCATACCGATAGGATACCGACCAGGTCGGTCGGCACGCCGACAATACCGAGCCGACTATTAAAAGAAAAAAAATTCTAATACTTCGTGAACTTGAATCCAGCAAACGTAGAATACTTGTTTTTGGAATGAACGCACAACCCATCCATAGCCAACAAAAACCACTAGCATAAATCGGTATTTAAGAGTACTGCAGAAACACTATTTTTTTTTACAGAAACACTATTTTTTTTTTGCAGAAACAAGTATGCATAGAACGAGTGCAGAAACATTTCAATCTTTGGGCAGTTCAATCATTTTTAATCTGACAATTACCAATCCATATTTCTCACCTATACTCATTCCAAAATTCATCAATTAAAAACAAAACCCATAGAAACAATCCAAGAATCAATTTACCCAAATCAAGCCAAGGAAAATCCAAAAAGTAAACCAAAGTTTACAAAATAGATACAAATACAATCTAAGAATTAAAAGAAAAATAGATGAGGAAGGAGCGAAGAAAGATTGTCCACTTCAAGTCGCTGACCTCCATGGCTCGCTCGACACTGAAAAGGAGGCTAGAGGCAAGGACAGCAAGGAGTGATGAGGGTATTCCGGTTGCTCACCCCTATAATGATAGCAAGGAGTGATGAGGAAGAGGTGGAGAGGAGAATTTGGCGAGAGAGAGAGTGGAGGCGAGGAAAAGAAATTGGGGATTAAGAGTTTTAGAGGTGGAGAGGAGAGAGAGGGAGGATAATGGAGGCGAGGAAAAGAAGATTGAGAATTAGGGATTTTAGAGTTTTATGAGGGTTATTTATATTGTGGGATCAACCAGTCGGTATGGTCGGTTACCGACATACCGACCGACACATATTTCTTCACTACCGACTATTTTTTGGGACGGTACACTACCGAGCCGACCGTGAACTTTTAGCTAACTTACCGACCTCTACAGAGCCGATGTCGGTCGGTATAGGATCGGTAGGGTCGGTACGGTGTTTTTGCACACCCCTAGATGCAACAGAGTCACATGTCACAGATATGTAATAGTGTCACTCCGTTAAGAACTCTTCTACATGAAATCTTCATCAAACCAGCTTCACTTCTTCTAGAAATCCATAAAGAGCTTGAAATCCATGGGAAATAGATTATTTTGCATCAAAAAGCACCTGAAAGAAAAACATAATTAGCAAAGGCTATACTAGTGAAATTTAAACTAAAATAGTAAGTAAATACATGATTCTTAACTAAATACTAGGCCAAAAGGATATTTTTATACTCTAATTAGTGCAAGATATCCATACATGTCACACAGTCACCCATTTGATATGGTGAGCATGTCATAATTCCCTTCCCACTAGGTTTCATCTCGTTAGAAGACACATGAACCTTTCACCTTTATGCCCTAGGTGCGAATCTAACAAGGAGACTTTAGAGCATATGATTTTTTTTTAGGTATGCTAGACAGGTATGGATGGCATCTAACCTTGTTTACAAGCCAGAGGAACATGGTTTTGTGGATTTTCAACAATGGTGGACTAGAATTCGTGAGGAGTTTGCCCACGAAGAGCAAGGTCAAGTCTTATCCAGAATAGCTTACCTACGCTGGATGATCTGGAATGCATTTGAGAAGGTCGATGAGGGACCAGTGCAACTTTCTCGTAGAGCTGCTCAAGCGTGCGAAGAGTTTGTGGTGCAACAGGAACTAGTTGCTAGGCACACCACTCACTTCCACCCATCTCCGACTGTATGGAACAAGCCTGATGAGGGCAAGGTGAAGCTAAATTGCGACGCGAGTTTTGATAGCTCTTTGAGGAAGGCTTCTGGTGCTATTGTCTGCCGTGACCACCATGGTATTGTCCTAGATAGCTTGTTTTTTGGGTTTCAGTCCCTCACTCCTCTTTCTGCGGAGATTGGGGTAATTCGAAAGGCTCTGCTACTAGCTTACCATCATGGATGGAGGAACATTATTGTAGAGAGTGCTAATCTGAAGGCCATAACTCAGGCTACTACGTTGGAGAGACAGGTCAGAGCTTGCTCGATAGAGCCGTTAATGCATGATCTTCACCGCTTTAAAACTTCCTTTACCTCATGTATTTTTGTGCATGTTAGAAGAACCGCCAATCGAGCAGCTCATTTTCTCGCAAAACAGGCCCAAAATGGCTGCTTACCTTTTAATTGGCAGATCTTCGTCCCTATGCAATTGGTTCACATTTTGACATCTGACCTCTGGAGGCAGATATGTAGTGTATGCATTTGTATTGTGTGACTATGCATGGCTAATGATATCTAAATTTCCTCTTTGATCAAAATAAATAAATAAATATAGAACAACTCCATCGATAAGGTAAGGAAAATTTCAATCAAATCATAGATATATGTAGAAAAATGAAAAAGAGTAAACCATGGATCCTGGTGTATGAATTTATTATGTTTGTTTGTGGAAAAGGAAAATTAATAAATAGTAATCCTTACACCCGTAAACAAATGAGATATAGCTAGATTTTAAAGTTATTTCTAAGAAAAAGAAATTAATTTCTCACTAAGGACATACATTGGGGGAGAGGATAAAAAATAAATAAATATGAAAATTATAAAAATAAATAAATATGAAAATTATAAAAATAAATTACATCTTGCTGTTTTATACAAGTTAGAGATGTAAACGAGCCGAGTCGAGTAGAGTATTGCCAAGCTCGAGCTCGTTAAGAGAAAAGTGGGCTTAAGCTCGATCAAGTTTTGATACTCATCGATCTCGTTAAGGAAAAATCATGCTCGAGCTCGATTCGATTATGCTCGATTAAGCTCAATAAGCCTTGCTCACTAATAGCAAGTACCCACCCACCCTAAACTTGCTGTTATCTTTCTCCTCAATACCACAAGCGCGTGCATTCACCAAGCAACACAAATCGATTGAAATATTGAAATTAATATATCAAGGAAAACACA
Organism: Turnera subulata; assembly: GCA_028386065.3. Taxonomy (NCBI): domain Eukaryota; kingdom Viridiplantae; phylum Streptophyta; class Magnoliopsida; order Malpighiales; family Passifloraceae; genus Turnera; species Turnera subulata. The sequence continues at coordinate 26,416 of JAKUCV010005884.1, read as the reverse complement.
AGCCTCAGCTAAGAGTTGATATCATCCACTGGGTGATTGCATACCTCACAAATCATACCAGACCAAAGCAATTGTCGCCGTTCTAACCGACGATGTGATGGAGCGAGCACTGAGAGTGACAATGGTTTGTTAATGGAAGAGAATGAGTATGAGTGAGGTGACAAGGTCCGTGAGGGTAGAAGAAATAGGGGTAGCAAGTAAATATGATTGTTGATGGTGGCGGCCGGCACATGCAAAGGGAGGGAAGTGGTGATGCCATGGCACAATTGTGTTTTTGGCCGAAGAAGAAGAATTGTTTGGTATTAGGTTTTGACTTTTGAGTTCTTTTAATTTTATTTCCATTAGAGGATTGGGCTTGATTTAAAAAGAAGAAGATTGGGTTTAATAGAAAAATTTAAAAACCCATCCCACACCACAAGTTGTAGGCCTAACTTAAAGGCCTTAAATATTAAAAAATAAAAAATCTTATAAAAACACTCAAGCTCATAAGGTTGGCGAGCTCAAAACATTACAAGATCGAGCTCGACTCGATTGCCCTCTAAACTCGACTCGAGCTCGATAGGCATAAGTCGAGTTCGAGTATCAGCCGAATCGATCCTGAGTAACTCACGAATAACCTAATTCGCTAACACTCCTAATAGAAGCTGAAATATAAGTTGTAAATAAGATGTTCATCTAAAAAAAGTTGTTGTAAATAAGATCTTGAAAAAAAAATGTGAGAAACGTGGCTGAATCGATACAGTGCGTTGGAAAAGTTTGTTTGAGGGTGTGCTACTATAACATTCATCATTTTTTTATATATATAATTTAGGCTAAATTTCATGTCACATACTTTAGTTTCAACATTTTATCTTCTTGGACATTTCATCATTTCATAAAATTAATGAGCAACTTGACATTGTAATTTTAATCCAACAAAATTTAACTTTTCTGAGGAAAAAAAAACTTTGTAAAAATATTAAATTGTCCACTTCGTCATATGGTCACCACTTAAGGCGTGAGGTTCATGCGTGTGAGCACGTGCAATTGTAAAAACGACACCACGTTTAACCACATCTGTGGCCAAATTGAAATGGCATGAATGCTAAAATATTTGAGGACAAGATAATTTTATCACCAAAGAATAAAAGCCACTTTTCCATATATTTTTAAATTATAAAAGACATTATTTGATTGCATAAAATTTTAAAATCAAGTAAAAAATAAAAAAATTATGTAATGGAATTCTTTTGACTATTAAAAGAATGTCAATCAAATATATAAAAATAAGATTGTGTTATTTTTATTAAAACATATTTATTGAAACGCCCCGATCCGTATTTACCGTTATGCATAGTAAAGACGTGGGACCACATACTATTACAGTAACCACAGTGGTAAATATCACAACCAATAGTATTAATACAATAAAAGTACATAATACATCAACAGTACTTGTCCCGGCACGGGAACATTATTACAACAAGCAGCCGAATCTGACATAAAATGCAAGCAGCGGAAGTCTTAATACAATACAGCAACAGACAACAGTATAAACACGATGCAACGCAGGATGGATCCGGGCCTGGCAGAGGGTGCGCCACAGCTTGCCTCGAACGTACCTGAGCTACGCACAATCAAACTACACGACCAGGTCACGCAGGCGAGGGGTGAGTCCAAAGTGCTCACCGGGTAAAATCCATAAGCAAATATACATATACAACAACCGTAAATAATCCAAGTCACATCAACAACAATTAACTATGCTTCTCACGAACCCTAAATAGCACACTCTGTGATTCTAGACACGCTATACAAATTGTATTATCAGGGCCCCTATCACTAGTTAAATGGTGGCCGTCGCCTGGTAGTCAAGCTAGCTAGCCCGTGGACCCCGCCCTGGTACCTCCACGTAAAACTGGCACAGACAACGAGCAGACCCCAAGCACACTCTCCCCCAGCACCATAAAAATAAGACTACCATCTAGCTATTCCAACATTTAACTGTGATTTACTAGATGTCTAAGTGTATCCAGTTTTATTATTTCTAGTTACTTAATTTCTACTGTCCTCCATTCTCTCATTACCCCGAGCAGGTTCACAGCCTCTCCGCTCGTCTGGATAATACAAACTTAATTCAACTAGTACCCTCGGTACTCTACTCACACAATTTCACAGTCAACGACAACAATAATAACCTACTAATACCAACATTTCTAACGTTATCAACAACATCAACAACAGTAGCATCAATTCAGCAACATCAACGGTAACAAATATCAATTAAATTCATCTCATGATAACTATTCACAGCCACAAGGAATTATTCAAGCATACAACACAACAATAAACAGACAGCAACTTGGTACTATGGGCAGTATATAAATATTTACTTATCCTCACCTTAGCCGATTTCCTATTCTTGATAGTCCTCGAAGTGTTCCGGCTCAGGCTCCTCGGGGTACTGCTCGTTATCAATTCCTATATCAAACAATAATTATGCATACATAAGATGATATGCAAATGCTCGACTACTACTGTAAGCCGTAAGGTAAATACTGTGCTAATTCGATACTCCCCCGGTTTATTCCCATTATCATCATAATTCACCATTTATTTTCAGGTGTCAAAATAATACCATACTTGTACCCGAATATTATTCCGGTACGTATTTACTTTGATAATACCCTTTCCATTTTTATTTTCCTTGAGTATGTACTTTCCAAAATATTTGATAAAAATAATTATTATTCTTTCCAAAGGTATTAGCTATCATAAAATAATCTTCCTAGAAATTATTCTCATGTACATATTTTTCGGTAGTATATTCCATGGTACACTTCTTAGGAGTATTACTATAATTTAACAATTATGTTATAATCACTTTTGTTTCTTTAAATTAATATACGAAAATAATTATTTACAAATTATATCCATATACTACATCTTTATATTTTCTAGATTATTTCAATTTACCAATATAATTATTTGTTTTATTCTTATTTTTTTTCCTTTCCTTTCAGAATTTATTTTCTTATTTTCTTCTTTTCTTTTTTACTGGACTAGGCCCGTGAATAGTGCCATTCAGGCCTTGCACAGCACCAGGCCCAGACCTCAAGCTGAGGCCCAAGCGCTGGCCCATGTGGAGGCCCGAGCCAGCCAGCCCAGTACCTGAGCCCAACCCCAAATCCCCAGCCCATCCACACGCGGGTCAACCCGACCCGAGGTCGCAACCCGGTGCGTGTGGCGGGTCGTCTTCTACCCGCTGCTCACCTTGGGTGCTACAGCGGCGGCGTGACGAGGCACGGAAGGAGAGGCGCGGTGCCGAGGCGAGACGATGGCTAGGAGGACGACGCGGCACTGAGGCGGGGCAACCTGCAGATCGTGGTGCGGCAGGAGACAGGCTCGTCGGCGGCGGCAGCAGCGGGGAGAAAGAAGGCTTCCGTCGGGTCCTAGCCACTGGTGTCGCGTCGAGAAGTGTAACCGGGCGGCCAAGGCTGCACTTGAACGGCGACGACGACGGAAAGGTGGCGGTGAGGGCGGTGAAGTGTGTGGCGTCGCGGTTCACCACCTTGTGAATAGTGACGCGTGGGGGGGAAGGTGATGAGTGGTGGCGGCCGGCGGCGGTGAGGTGGCTCGGTTGTGGTGTGTTTCTGTTCTTTTTTTTTCTTTTTTCCAGTTTCTTTCCTCTTTCTGTTTTCTTTTCTTTTCTTTCCTTTTCTCTTCTTTTTTTTTTTTCCTGGTTGGTTTAGTGTTTGGTGTAGTGTGGTTTTGCAGGTACAAAGGAATGGGTTGCAGGCAGTGAGGTTTTTGCAGGGTGAGGATGAAGAAAACTGGGTGGTTTGGTGTGTTTTGCAGAGATGGCACGAGCAGGAATAAAACTTGCAGGGTTACAAGCTTCACAGGAGGGAGACAGCCTTTCACATGCACACAGGAAAAAGGCGGCTGCATAATTCAATTATGCAGTCGTGTCTCGACCGGACCAGAAAATAACTATAATACCCCCTTGACTTTATTTTTGGTTCGATAATTCAAGGTTAACCATGACTTTTCTCGAGATTCCTGGACCCGAAAAATTCCAACTTTGGTCCGTAAAATCCGCAGAAGAATCCCGAGCCTGGGGTAAGGGTTGGTTTCGGAATCCGATGAATAATTTTCCCTGAAATAATTACCCAATATTATTTTTATATGGCAAATTACTGTACAAAACGTTTTTACAGTCCCGGTAAAAATATAAATTTTACCCGGGCTGTTACAGTCTACCCCCCTTAAAAAAATTTCGTCTTCACTCCGTACCGGTGAAAAGATGCGGTTGCTGGGATAGCATATGCTCCTCGACTTCCCATGTTGACTGGTTTACAGAATGCTTACTCCATTTGACCTTTACCATAGGAATGGTACGGTTCCGTAACTGCCGAACTTCTCGAGCAAGAATCTGTTCCGGCACTTCTGTGTAGGTAAGGTCTTCTGCCACTTCAACATCCACTAGGGCCACAATATGACTAGGGTCTGATCGGTATCTCCTCAGCATAGAGATATGGAACACGTCATGAATGCGTGATAGCTCATCAGGCAAAGACAACTTGTAAGCTAGTGGTCCAATTCTCTCCACAATCTCATATGGCCCGATATACCTTGGACTCAGCTTTCCTCTTTTTTCGAACCTGATCACTCCTTTCCATGGTTCTACTCTAAGGAAAACCTTCTCACCAACGTTATACCCCTTCTCACGTCGGTGTTTGTCGGCATAGCTCTTCTGCCAATCCTGAGCAGCTTTCATGCACTGTCTCACCATCTGGATCTTGTCCACTGTCTGCTGGACTAACTCTGGTCCAACGATCAATCTCATACCTTCTTCGTCCCAACATACCGGACTTCTACACTTCCTTCTATAGAGAGCCTCAAAAGGTGGCATACCAATGCTGGAATGGTAGCCGTTGTTATAAGCAAATTCTGCCAAGGGTAGACACTTATCCCAACTCCCACTGAAGTTCAGTACACAAGCTCTAAGCATATCCTCCAGTGTCTGTATAGTCCTCTCAGACTGTCCATCTGTCTGAGGATGAAGAGCAGTGCTGAAGCTCAACTTAGTTTCTAAAGCATCTTGTAAACTCTTCCAGAACCGTGATGTGAATCTGGGACCTCTATCTGAGACTATGGACTTTGGAATCCCATGTAGCCTCACAATCTCAGCAACATACTTACCCGCCAATGTGTCCATGGTATCAGTCTGGCGGATAGGAAGAAAATGAGCTGATTTTGTTAATCGGTCAACGATGACCCAAATAGCATCATGCTGCCTCCGAGTCATCGGTAAACCAATCACAAAATCCATGGTGATCATCTCCCACTTCCACTTCGGTATTGTCAACGATCTCATCTTGGCTGCTAGAGCCTGATGTTAGGCTTTCACTTGCTGGCAAGTAATGCATCTTGCGACATACTCTGCTACATCCTTCTTCATACGATGCCACCAGAAATGGCTCTTCAAGTTCTGATACATCTTGGTGCTTCCAGGATGCATCGCATATGGTGTCATATGACCTTCATCCAGGATCTGACTACGCAAATTACTGACATTGGGTACACATACCCGTTTCCCAATCATCAGTGCTCCATCATCGGCTATACGAAACTTGTCCTCCTTTCCACTCCTTACTCCTTCCTTAAGTTTGACCAAGTCGGGATCTCCATCTTGTAACTCCACTATCCATCCTCTTAGGTTAGACTTGACGCTCATGTGTGCCAGCAAAGCTCTTGTATCATCCACTGTCAAGTCAACTCCCAACTTCCTTAACTCGATAAGTGAAAACATCGAGTAACTAGTGGAGGCGTCATCCGGTTGTCTCCGACTCAAAGCATCAGCTACCACATTAGCCTTCCTTGGGTGATACTCGATAGTACAGTCATAATCATTAAGCAACTCAACCCAACGTCTTTGTCGCAGGTTAAGCTCCTTCTGAGTCATGATGTACTTGAGGCTTTTGTGGTCGGTGAAGATTCGGCACTTCTCTTCAAACAAATAGCATCTCCAAATCTTCAGAGCCAAGATCACAGCTTCCATCTCAAGATCATGAGTCGGGTAGTTCTTCTCAAGAGTCCATAATTGTCTAGAGGCATAAGCAATCACTCGTCCTTCTTGCATCAACACAGCTCCTAAACCAAGTCCTGATGCATCACAAAACAACACATACTCCACTCCTGGCTTCGGTACTGTCAGCACTGGTGCCGTAGTCAACTTCTTCTTAAGCTCTTTAAAACTCTGTTGGCACTCCGGGCTCCAAACAAAAGCTTGTTCTTTCCTCAATAGCTTAGTCATGGGACTGGCTAATAAGGAAAAACCTTCTATGAACCTCCAATAATATCCTGCAAGGCCAAGAAAATTTTTGACTTCGGACACGTTCTTAGGAGGCTCCCACTCCAACACAGCCTTAACTTTGGCAGGATCAACCTTTATTCCATCTCCGCCTACTACATGTCCGAGGAAGGAAACTTCTCCAAGCCAAAATTCACATTTGCTGAATTTGGCATACAGCTACTTCTCCCGTAACCTTTGAAGCATTATCCTCAAATGCTCTTCGTGCTCTTCCTTACTCTTGGAATAGATGAGGATATCGTCGATGAAGACCACAACGAACTTATCCAAAAACTAGTTCAAGACCAAGTGCATCAAGCACATGAATACTGCCGGTGCGTTGGTCAATCCGAACGGTACCACTGTGAACTTGAAATGACCATACCGTGTGCGAAAGGCAGTCTTCGGTATGTCCTTCTCCAAAATCTTAATTTGGTGATAGCCCGATCAGAGATCAATCTTTGAAAACACCGTTGCTCCTTGAAGCTGATCGAAAAGATCATCAATCCTCAGTAACGGGTACTTGTTCTTGATCGTCACCTTGTTGACCTGGCGATAGTCTACATACATACGCAGACTACCATCCTTCTTCTTCACGAACAAGACTGGTGCACCCCATGGTGAGGTACTAGGTCTGATGAAACCTTTCTCCAATAGTTCATCTAGTTGCTTCTTCAGCTCCTGAAGCTCTATTGGTGCCATCCTGTATGGTGCCATCAAGATAGGTGAAACTCCAGGTACAAGCTTGATGGTGTACTCAACCTCTCTGTCGGGTGGCAAACCTGGTAGATCATCTGGAAAAACATCAACAAACTCCCTCATAATTAATACATCCTCCGGGGTAGGGTTTTGTGTCTCTCCGCCTGGAATGTGGGTCAGCAAAGCATCTGGACCATGTTGCTTCATTCCGTAGCCCTAGGTAGCAGAGATCATACATGTGGTTGTAGTTCTTCCCACTCCGGACAAAACAATCGACCGATCTTCGGCGGATGTCAACCTCACTTGCTTAGCTCGGCAATCCACGAAAGCTTGGTACATCGACAACCAATCCATGCCTAGGATTATATCAAATCCTCCCATTTTCATGACAATGAGTCGAGCAGGAAAGGTTTCATTCTCGAATACTAACGGCACATCCTTACAAACTCTATCTAGCCTCACTATGATGCCTGCGAGTAATCTAACCCTCATCGGTTTTTCTAAGGATATATCTTCACAGTTATGTTGCATAGCATAGGTTTGAGCTATAAAGGAATGTGTAGCTCCAGGATCAATTAATGTGAAAGCAACAATACCATATACTGTAAAGATACCTGCTACGACTTGAGCAGCATCAGGGTCCTCTTCTGCGGTGATAACAAAAGCTCTAGGAACTGCTGTGCTTTGGTTAGCTCTAGATTGGGTCCTTGCGGAAGGATTCCCACGACCACGACCTTGTCCTTGTCCTTCTGCTCTAGATCCACCTGGCACACTAGTCACAGAGGCCTGAACTGTTGGTGCCGGTGCAGAGTTACTGACTCTCCCAAGCTTTGGGCATGCATAACGGTAATGTCCCAACTCATTGCACTCAAAGCATCTGACTGATGATATGGGACGTCGGAAGCGGTTGTCTCCAGAACTAGTTACTCCAGGTCCACTCCATCCTCCAGTCGGAGCTCCGCGGTTGTTAGTCTAACCACGTCCATAGGTCATCTGCTGATATTGTCCACGTCCAGCTACAGGTGCACTAGCGGCAGGTACATATGGCTTCTTGTTCTGACTGGGAGGTACTTGCTATGCATTTCTCTTCCGGCGATACTCCTGTTGGTCACGCCAGGTAACTTCAGACTTCTGGGCATCCCTTACCATGTCCTGATAACCAGCATAATCCTTGCATCCCATGATAGCTCGAATGTCAGGATGTAAACCTCTCTAGAAACGTTGGCATCTGGCTTTGGTAGTTGCTACCAGATCTCCAACATACAGGGACAGGCGCTCAAACTTCTTCTCATACTCCGTCACGGTCATACCATCCTGGCGCAATTCCAGGAATTTGCACTGCGTGCGCTCCTGAAATTCTTTAGTAATGAACTTGTCCTTGAACATGGCCGTGAACTCATCCCATGGCATCACTACTGGTTTCGGCAGGTCTCTCGTTGTAGATTCCCACCATGTTGCTGCTTCCTCACGGAAAAGAGAAGCGGCATAGTTTGCCCACTGGTCAGTTGTGCACTTGATCTTAAGCATGACCCTGACGATCTGGCGTAACCACTCGTCCGCCTCACGAGGGTCGGTCGCTCTTAAGAATGGCTCAGCTCCAAGCTCAGATAGCTTGGTAAAAACAGGGTCCTCGACTGGTCCCCCAGCTGTCTGTCGGTGAAGGATCTGGGTCATCATGTGCATCATCTGCAGGGACATCTGGTATGGCATACCCGGTACCCCATCGTAAACATGTGGCTCTTCCACGTAGGCATGCGGTTGACCGATTGACACTTGGTCCTCTTCCAAGTGCTGTTGGGCGGCATGCTGGTGTCCCTCAGCCGGATCCATCTCGTCCTACCTATATGAAGATGTATGCATGAGTATCATATTTATAACATGTGGAGCAGCAAATGCACAGACAATCAAACAACAACCAAGGACCTACAGCCCACTCCGCCACCAAAATGAAACGCCCCGATCTGTATTTATAGTTATGCACAGTAAACACGTGGGACCACATACTATTATCGTAACCACAGTGGTAAATATCACAACCAACAGTATTAATACAACAAAAGTACATAATACATCAATAGTACTTGTCCCGGCACAGGAACATTATTACAACAAGTAACCGAATCAGACATAAAAAGCAAGCAGCGGAAGTCTTAATACAATACAACAACAGGCAACAGTATAAACATGATGCAATGCATGATGGATCGGGGCTTGGCAGAGGGTGCGCCACAGCTTGCCTCGACCGTACCTGAGCTACGCACAATCAAACTACGTGACCAGGTCATGCAGGCGAGGGGTGAGTCCGAAGTGCTCACTGAGTAAAATCTATAAGTAAATATACATATACAACAACCATAAATAATCCAAGTCACATCAACAACAATTAACTATGGTTCTCACGAACCCTAAATAACATACTCTGTGATTCTAGACACGCTATACCAATTTTATTAACAGGGCCCCTATCACTAGTTAAATGGTGGCCGTCGCTTGGTAGTCAAGCTAGCTAGCCCGTGGACCCCGCCTTAGTGCCTCCACGTAAAACTGACACAGACAGGGAGCAGACCCCAAGCACAATCTTCCCCAGCGCCTAAAATAAAAATTAGTACAGATAGGGAGCAGACCCCAAGCACACTCTCCCCCAGCACCATAAAAATAAGACTACCTTTTGGCTATTCTAACATTTAACTATGATTTACTAGATGTCTAAGTGTATCCAGTTTTATTATTTCTAGTTATTTAATTTCTACTATCCTCCATTCTCTCATTACCCCGAGCAGGCTCACAGCCTCTCCGCTCGTCTGGATAATACAAACTTAATTCAACTAGTACCCTCGGTACTCTACTCACACAATTTCACAGTCAACAACAACAAGAATAACCTACTAATACAAACATTTCTAACGTTATCAACAACATCAACAATAGTAGCATCAATTCAACAACATCAACGGTAACAAATATCAATTAAATTCATCTCAAGATAACTATTCACAGCCACAAGGAATTATTCAAGCATATAACACAACAATAAACAGACAACAACTTGGTACTACGGGCAGTATATAAATATTTACTTATCCTCACCTTAGCCGATTTTCTATTCCTGATAGTCCTCGAAGTGTTCCAGCTCAGGCTCCTCGGGGTACTGCTCGTTATCAATTCCTATATCAAACAATAATTATGCACACATAAGATGATATACAAATGCTCGACTACTACTGTAAGCCGTAAGGTAAATACTGTGCTAATTCGATACTCCCCCGGTTTATTCCCATTATCATCATAATTCACCATTTATTTTCAGGTGTCAAAATAATACCATACTTGTACCCGGATATTATTCCGGTACGTATTTACTTTGATAATACCCTTTCCATTTTTATTTTCCTTGAGTATGTACTTTCAAAAATTTTTGATAAAAATAATTATTATTCTTTCCAAAGGTATTAGCTATCATAAAATAATCTTCCTAGAAATTATTCTCATGTACATATTTTCCGGTAGTATATTCCACGGTACACATCTTAGGAGCATTACTATAATTTAACAATTATGTTATAATCACTTTTGTTTCTTGAAATTAATATACGAAAGTAATTATTTACAAATTATATCCATATACTACGTCTTTATATTTTCTAGAATATTCCAATATACCAATATAATTATTTGTTTTATTCTTATTTTTTTCCTTTCCTTTCAGAATTTATTTTCTTATTTTCTTTTTTTTTTACTGGACTGGGCCCGTGAATACTGCCAGCCAGGCCTTGCACAGCATCAGGCCCAGACCTCAAGCTGAGGCCCAAGCGCTGGCCCATGTGGAGGCCCGAGCCAGCCAACCCAGTACCTGAGCCCAGCCCCAAATCCCCAGCCCATCCACACGCGGGTCAACCCGACCCGAGGTCGCAACCCGATGCGTGTGGCGGGTCGTCTTCTACCCGCTGCTCACCTTGGGTGCTACAGCGGCGGTGTGACGAGGCACGGAAGGAGAGGCGCTGTCACGGGGTCATTACCCTCTCCCGAAAAGGTCAACCTAGTGGGGTGTGCAGCACCCCTGTACATATGGCCCAAGACCTTCCCCTTCCTTTCCGATGTGGGATTCCGTCACATTCTCCCCCACCGAATCCAACGACGCCCTCGTCGTAGACCGGACACCCTGCCTACTCCGTCCCCACGGAGCGCTTGGCGTGACATCAGAGTTGGGTCGGGTCGGCTCCGCTACCACTTGTCACGGGGTCATTACTCTCTTCCTAAAAGGTCAACCTAGTGGGGTGTGCAGCACCCTTGTATATATTGCCCAAGACCTTCCCCTTCCTTTCCAATGTGGGATTCCGTCACATTCTTCCCCACCGAATCTGACGACGCCCCTGTCGTCGACCGTGCACCCTGCCTACTCCGTCCCCACGGAGCGCTTGGCGTGACATCGGAGTTGGGTCGGGTCGGCTCCGCTACCAGTTGTCACGGGGTCATTACCCTCTCCCTAAGAGGTCAACCTAGTGTGGTGTGCAGCACCCCCGTATATATGGCCCAAGACCTTCCCTTTCTTTTCCGATGTGGGATTCCGTCACATTCTCCCCTACCAAATCCGACGACGCCCTCGTCGTCGACCGGGTACCCTGCCTACTCCGTCCCCACGGAGCGCTTGGCGTGACATCGAAGTTGGGTTGGGTCGGCTCCGCTACCACTTTTCACGGGGTCATTACCTTCTCCCCAAAAGGTCAACCTAGTGGAGTGTGCAGTACCCCTGTATATATGGCCCAAGATCTTCCCTTTCCTTTCCGATGAGGGATTCCGTCACATTCTCCCCCACCGAATCCGACGACGCCCTCGTCGTCGACCGGGCACCCTGCCTACTCCGTCCCTACGGAGCGCTTGGCGTGACATCAGAGTTGGGTCTGGTCGGCTCTACTACCACTTGTCACGGGGTCATTACCCTCTCCCCAAAAGGTCAACCTAGTGGGGTGTGCAACACCCCTGTATATATGGCCCAAGACCTTCCCCTTCCTTTCCGATGTGGGATTCCGTCACATTCTCCCCCACCGAATCCGACGACGTCCTCGTCGTCGACCGCGCACCCTGCCTACTCCGTCCCCATGGAGCGCTTGGCGTGACATCAGAGTTGGGTCGGGTCGGCTCCGCTACCACTTGTCACGGGGTCACTACCCTCTCCCCAAAAGGTCAACCTAGTGGGGTGTGCAACACCTCTGTATATATGTCCCAAGACCTTCCCCTTCCTTTCCGATGTGGGATTCAGTCACATTCTCCCCCACCAAATCCGACGACGCCTTCGTCGTCGACCGGACACCCTGCCTACTCCGTCCCCACGGAGCGCTTGGCGTGACATCGGAGTTGGATCGGGTCGGCTTCGCTACCAACTGTCACGGACTTAGAGTTTTGGGATGTTAGTCCGTGCGGCCTTAGGCAATTTCCACTCAAAATCAAGCCTAAGTCAGCCTTGACCCTCACAACGAAGCTTGGTAAAAGAACAAGCTTAAGGCAACAAAAGAGCAAACAAGTGTTTGGAAGGAATAAGCTGATTGTATTACTTATCTCAAGTATACAAAGCGCAATTGTGTGTACAAAACAATGAATGATTACAGATAAGGAGCCTTCCCCTTTATATAACCAAACCCGCCTCCCAGCGGATGGCTAGGATTGGCCCTCTAAAGCAATCCACGATCTAACGGTGGAGGCAAGGCTTGGAGCGTCTGCCCATGCCTGCCATCCTTTGAAAATGTCTGCCCACGCTTGCACATGCTGCACATGCTTGCACCCCACTGAATGTCTGGTCATGTCAGGCACGCTAGTCCCCACTGAAGGTCTGCACATGCTTGTCCATAAGTGGAGCCTAGAGGGTTCCATGTGACCATAGAGAATTCCGTCCCCTCAAGGCCAGGTTTGCAAGCAAATGGTGTGACAGGCGCGGTGCTGAGGCGAGACAACTGCTGGGAGGACGACGCGGCGCTGAGATGGGGCGACCTGCAGATCGTGGTGCGGCAGGAGACAGGCTCATCGGTGGCGGCAGCAGAGGGGAGAAAGAAGGCTTCCGGGTCCTAGCCACTGGTGTCGCGTCAAGAAGTGTAACCGGGCGGCGAAGGCTGCACTTGAACGGCGACGTCGACGGAAAGGTGGCGGTGAGGCCAGTGAAGTGTGTGGCGTCGCGGTTCACCACCGTGTGAACAGTGACGCGTGGGGGGAAGGTGATGAGTGGTGGCGGCCGGCGGCCGGCGGCGGTGAGGTGGCTCTGTTGTGGAGTGTTTCTGTCTTTTTTTTTTTTCCAGTTTCTTTCCTCTTTCTGTTTTCTTTTCTTTTCTTTCCTTTTCTCTTCTTTTTTTTTTCCTGGTTGGTTTAGTGTTTGGTGTTGTGTGGTTTTGCAGGTACAAAGGAATGGGTTGCAGGCAGTGAGGTTTTTGCAGGGTGAGGATGAAGAAAACTGGGTGGTTTGGTGTGTTTTTCAGAGATGGCATGAGCAGGAATAAAACGTGCAGGGCCACAAGCTTCATAGGAGGGAGACAGCCTTTCACATGCACACAGAAAAAAGGCGGCTGCATAATTCAATTATACTGTCGTGTCCCGACCGGACTAGAAAATAACTATAATACCCCCTTGACTTTATTTTTGGTCCGATAATTCGAGGTTAAACATGACTTTTCTCGAGATTCCTCGACCCGAAAAATTCCAACTTTGGTCCGTAAAATCCGCAGAAAAATCCCGAGCGTGGGGTAAGGGTCGGTTTCGGAATTCGATGCATAATTTACCATGAAATAATTACCCAAGATTATTTTTATATGATAAATTACTGTACAAAACGTTTTTACAGTCCCGGTAAAAATATAAATTTTACCCAGGCTGGTACATTTATAAAATGATTAAGCAAGATTATTTTTTTAATTAAAAATTATGATATTGAAATGAGTTGACTGAATATTAAAATTGAATTTGCTGAAGTGGCAAACTTATGCCATTTGTTCATCTTTTATTAGGCTAAATCGAAGTTATACCAAGGCAACCAAATTAAAAGTTTTTGGGTAGAGATCTGGATGAATTAGAACAACTGGTTAGAATTGTTTTACTAGGGCTGCAAATGAGTCGAGCTGCGAATGGCTCGAGGCTCAACTCGATAATAGCTCGTTTAAGCCTAGCTCGTTAAGGAAACGAGCCGAGCCTAAACATGTCTGCAAAAGACTCGAAACTAAACGAGTCGAGCCCCAGCTTACTGAAATTTGACTCATTAGCTCGTGAGCTTGGCTCATTTAGGTTAATTAAGTAACTTGTGAAAGATTCGTCAGTCATAGTTTCTTAAAAAAAAAGTTTATAAATTGTATTCTATTAGATTGAAATCTATATGAAAAAATAACTTAATTAGGTCATAACCAATAAACAAAAATAACTTAATTAGCTTATATTTCATTTTATTTCAATTTTTATTTTAAAATCTTGAAGTTGGAATAATGATTTATTTTTACTTTTTATTGAATATAATTAATTTAACATCTTTTTAAAAATATTTCATTCATCATCTCATTAATAGAATACTTCTAATTTTATATGATATAATAGTTAATCTGATTGATTAGTTAAATTATTAATTAATAATATATTTTTTTCACTATCTTGACTTGTAATTATTGGCTCGTTTATAGCCAATAAGGCTTACTAAACGAGTCGAGCTTGAGCCGAGTCCGAACCCGAGCCGAGCCTGAACCTACCAAAATCTTAAGGATCAAGCTTGAACTTAGTATTTAGGAACGAGACAAACACGAGCCGAATTGAGCTTGGTTAAATTTTTATGAGCCGAGCCTGAGCCATCAAAATATCTACTGGGCTCGGCTCATTTGCAGCCTTAACTTTAACCAAAGCATTTCGACTTCAAATCTTTGGAACTATTGGGCAGGGTACTGACTTTTATCATTCCCATCATGCGTCTGGAGCCGTTGATTGAAGTTGGGTTGAAAAGTTTCCGGGAAGAATTTACGATTTTATTCATGTGACACACACACAACACAACAACACAGGTACAGACACAATTTAACGCGAATTGGACATCAAACAAGGGGATGGCGCACAACAGGAATTAAGTGCAGTGCATTTTTTCTCCCAGCTATAATACCAAATTCTTCTTGCATATCAAGACTCTCTGCCTCCATTCCCTCTGGGAGCTTCCAATCGAAATGATAAAGCAAATTCGCCAACGGGAGTTCCACATTCGCTATTCCAAATAAAATTCCTGGACAAATTCTCCTACCAGCACCAAAGGGTATTAACTCAAAGTCTGACCCTTTATAATCGATTGCACTATCTACGAATCTCTCCGGCAGGAACTTCTCTGGTTCAGTCCAATATTTGGGATCCCTTCCAATCGCCCATGCATTAACAATTGCTTTGGTCTTTCTTGGAATAAGATATCCACCAACCTCACACTCCTCAGAGTTCTCTCTAGGACCAAGCAATGGAAGAGGTGGGTGTAATCTCACAGTTTCCTTAACAACTAACTTCAGATAATGTAATTCACCAATACCCGATTCCTCAACCCTTCCCTTTTCCCCGAAAGCTTGTCTCACCTCTTCCTGTGCCCTGTGCAACACTCTTGGGTGTTTCAACATCTCAGAGAATGCCCACACTGCAATTGCAGTTGACGTGTCACTCCCACCCGAAAAAATATCCTGATCAACAAAATGAATATAAAGTTGTAAAGTTGTTTCAAATGCAAGAGACCCCAAAAATGCCTTTCACCCATCTATATTCTACCCATAATAAATTATTAGGAAAGCATACAAATGTATGATTAAAAGCACTTGCTTCATTACCAGAAGCACCGCTTTTATGTTGTCTAACGTTAGTGGCAGCTCGAGGTCCATTCTGTTTCTTACGCTGAGAAGAACATCAACGAGGTCATGATCAACTTCACCCTGCTCTACTGAAGTACTCTTTGGCTTCTGTTTCGAATCTGTATGTTGGTTGATTATGCTGACAAGTATGGTATCTGCTTGCTTATGCAATTTCTTAAGGCGAGATGTCATTCCAGTGATCTTGTGAAGAAATTTCACGGAAGGGAATACTTCAGCGATGCTAAAACCCGAGAGAACCTTCACCAATTCCTCCAAGAATTCAATAAATTCGTCTTCATGTTTGCCTACCTTGCCAAAGGCTACTCTAGAAACGATCCTATACGTCAAAGAAAAGGCCATCCTACTAAAGTTGACAGGATCAGAGGAGGAGCCTGCCATGTTAGAAATGTGCCTAACAAGATCCCATACCTCTTCTTCCCGGATTGACCTGAAAGATTGGACACGCTTGGCACTCAGCAGTTCTAGGACACATATCTTTCTCAATTGTCTCCAATAGTCTCCGTATGGGGCGGCCGCAATGTTTGTGCTCTTGTAAAAGACAACATCTGTGGCTAGAAAATAGGGTCTTCGGGCAAAGTTGATATCATTGGCTTTCAGGACCTCTTTAGCAGCTTCTGGGGAAGAGATGACAATGGCATCGAGTTGGCCAAGTTGAAGATGCATAATCGGTCCAAATTTCTGAGACAAGTCCCGTAGACGATGATGGGGTAGGGAACCCACTAATTGGTGCAGGTTCCCTATCAAAGGTAGCTTCCATGGCCCTGGAGGTAGATTTGGCCTAGGCTTTCTGTGTTTGGATTTCTTGAGCAATCCTACTCCCATGAACATGAAAATTAAAAAGGGGAAAACTACAAATATGATATCTTGGGTTCGAAGCTCCATCGTTCATGTTTTTAGCAGCCTCATAATCAAATTAATCCAAAGAGTCGAGGTAGACCACGCCCACTTTGAAAGTGATCAAAACTAAGAGCTAGCATGGGGGGAGAATCACAAGAACCTTAATGAATCATTGGAAACAATCACTTAAAGAAAGTTAATACCAAGAGCAATTAATGACTAGAAATGAAGGGAGGAGGAGAAGCAACAAGGAGAAGAAAGAGCTTACTTGAAGGAGCGATGAAGTAATAGCAAACTCAGAATGAGCAGCTAGAGAACTACACAGCCAGAGCTCTCTGCCATGATTTATTGCTCCTCTGCTTCACATGAAATTACAAAAAGAGAAGGCTTCAGCTGTATGTGTAGTTGATTGCTTTTGACTGCGCTGATAATAATCTTCTTACTTCAGAAAATTGTTTTGTACAAGCAAAGAAATTTACAGGAATCAGAAATTTCTCACTTTTTCATGATCTTCTTAGTTCAGCTTTTGGTTTTCAGTTTGCCTATTACTTCAACCGATTAAATTAAATATATGATTTGTCACCTCACTATAACAACAATAATGTTATAAAACGGGTATCACTGTGTGAATACTGTTGTTTCACCTACCCCTATTCTGTCATTTTCTTTACCCGTGGCTTTATAAAGTCATTTACATATGTATTTTTGAGTTAGTGAAATGGAATGAAAACTGTGTGATGAGCTTTGGCTTTTCTTCCCGTTTACTCCTCTCCTCCACTGCAAGTTTCATGCTCCTTCTTCCTCCTCCAATCTTCTCCTTCTTTCATTGAATTTTCTACATTAAATCCCAAGATTTATAACACGTTATCAGCACGATTGTCTCTACCCAAGCAAAGAAGAAAAAAAAACACAGCACAAGAGAAGGAGAAAAGCAAACTAGAAAGAAAAAAATTTTTACCAGAGTTCGTCACCTTAATTATCCACCCCTCAGCACTATTCACGCCGAATCGCCCCGGACCGCCGCTCGTCGCACCACCACCACCACCACGGCTTTCCCCATGCCGTCGCGAACTCGAAACCGTCTTCCCCCGTCTTTTTCCGTCGACAACGCGCCTTGTGGAGCAGAAGACCCGACGGCTGGCTCGTCGGATCCACCTCGCCCGAGCCACCTTCCGCCTCCTGCCGACGTTGCTGCAGCCACCAGCAAGCCTCCTCCGCGACGCCGCATCCCCCTGCTGTAGCTGCCCTTTTCCCGTGCCGTCTACTGCCCTCGCGCCGCCGCCTGCAACACTCCAAGGCGGGCGACCCGCGAGCTGAGGAAAACGACCCGGATGGGTCAGTCTGACCCGACAGGTCAGCAAGCTCGGGCCGCGCCTGGTGTCGGGCCTGGGCGCTGGGCTGACCGGCCTGGGCATTTGCATGGGCTTGGGCTAGATACTGTGCAAAGGTTTGGGCTGATCCTGTCCAAGCCCAATCCAATTTTTTTAAAAAAAAAAAGAAAAAAGGGCACGTAAAAAAAGAAGAAAAAAAAGGAAAAAGGACATGGAAAGAAAAAAAAAGTGAAGAAAAGGGAGAAAAGGAAAAAAATAAAAAAAAAAAGAAAAAAAAGGGGAGAGAGGAAAAGAAAAGAGAGAAGAAAAAGAATTTATATTGCCGAAATTTAGCATCTCGGGATTTTTCCGGCAAGCCCAGAAGTGTTTGGCCGGAATCCGATACCTTGGGTTTTTCCCGGCAAGCCCGGAAGTGTTTGGCCGAAATTCAGTGTCTCGGGATTTTTCCCGGCAAGCCCGGAAGGCTATTTTATTAATTGTTTTTCATTTATATTAAGCTTGGGCTCATATTAGGCCCATTGTATTTAATTTCTCGTTTTAATTTCTTTACGATTTTATTGGGCTCGTATAAGGCCCATCGCATTTACTTTGCGATAATTTAATTTTTAATTGGGTTAATTTATGTAAGGCCCATTGCTTTTAATTTTTCGGCTATTTAATTCTTCATTGGGCTAATTAACGAAAGGCCCACGTTTATTTCTTTCATTTAAGTTTTTAATTTTATTTAAATTATGTTATTCGAGACCCTTATAATTTCCTGAAGAAATTTATTATGGGTATTAAATGCGGACAGGAATTTACATATAGTCTGGGAGACTAAATATAAGAGTCCAGCAGACTCAATAAAAGAAAATACAACGAAGACTGGAAGTCTTACCGTTTAAAAGATCCTGAAGATCTTTCAAAAGAAAATAAAAAATAAACACTATTACCACCATAAGATGGAAATTATATGACCACCAGAAGGTGGATATTATACTTGCTTATCCTGAAGGAGCAATTCATTTTATATTCAATTTATTTTATGTTCAGTTTAAATTATTACGCATTGCAATTTATTTTATTTACTCTTCAGTACTTTATAATTGTTTC
Source organism: Turnera subulata (assembly GCA_028386065.3). Classification (NCBI taxonomy): domain Eukaryota; kingdom Viridiplantae; phylum Streptophyta; class Magnoliopsida; order Malpighiales; family Passifloraceae; genus Turnera; species Turnera subulata. The sequence continues at coordinate 7,271 of JAKUCV010005884.1, read as the reverse complement.
TTGAATAATGCCTCAAGCATTAGTCTCGAAGACAATGCAAAATTGACATCCACAGGGAGAGAATTATATGTGTGGATGTCAATATAACATATTATGACATCTCGAAATGAGAAAAAGATTAACACGCTCCAGAAGAGCATAAATCCGAATATGTTCCTGAAGAACGCATGTTTTAAATATGATCTAGAAGATCGTATATATACGCTCCTGAAGAGCATAAACTCCTGAAGAGTATAAAATTTTCTTGTTTACAACAATTAAACAAATTGTTATGGATCCCATTAAATTGATTCTGCCCCATTTCTTGAAGTGAATGAGACAGTATAGTGCCGGTTGCCAAGGATATTGAAGAAATTATTCCAACTATTATGACTGTGAAGATTTATATTCATACTCTGTTTAAACGATGATTTGCTGACGTGCTAGACTAATCTCATTTGTTTTCCTTTTTCCAGCCTGGTTCCCAATACCGAATTGATTAAAATTGTTTTATCATTTTTAATTTCAGCCTTTTGCTGGAAGATCAAAAAGGTTCCAATGCTTCCATGTAGACCATGCTATCATGATAGTGCGTTCTAGAATTTTTCCCCTAAGTACCTGCGGTATTTCCTGTACCCATTGATGACCAGTTAATGCACTTGAATCCATAACCATATTAAGGAACTAGGCTACTTTGCCAGATGGTTTTTATCCAAGGGCAATCCTTCAAAAAATGCATAAGGGGAATCCGGCTCATTATGGAACCTCGGGCACAGTGTGTCTATTGAAGGAACTCTCTTCACCACATTCATCTTAACAGGGATAGTGTTGGTGCAAATACGCCAAGCAAAAGACCAAAGCTTAGGTGGAAGATTCGCCTTCCACAAATGTTTCCATCGTTGCTTGTCATAACCCGAGACCACAGTATCAGTACTAGCTGGCACTGGGTGGAGAAGAGACAGGCTTAAACCATATCCCGATGTCACTAAGAAATTCCCATTAGGGGTATAGTACCAATATGGAGTGTTGGGATAATCCTTGTGCTAAGTGGTGTACTTTTGATGAAATTGGCTTCTTCCAAGGTGAAAATTCGAATAAAAAATATTTCCATTCCCCCATCTCTTCGTTAATTAGTTCTACCAAGCATCCGCCTCTAGGATCGTAATTTGGGAGAGAACAGTATGGTTCTCCTTAACTGGCAACTATTTATCCGCCCAAATTCTGACTTGACGAACATTTCTAGTTAACCTTTGAGTCCCCTAATTGAACACACCTCGGACCTTCAATATACTCTGCCAGGTATAGCTAGGATTAAAGCCTGCCAAAGCTTCCAGAAAAGATGATCTAGGGTAATATTTAGCTTTATGATCCTGCTACCAGGCTATCCTCGTTGACAAGAAATCGCCAATCCTGTTTGGCCAAGAAGGCAATATTAAATACATCCAGAGACCTAAAACCCATACCACCAGCACATTTCCTTCTGCATAGTTTATCCCAAGCAACTCATAACATAATTTAGAACAACATGAGCCACTGACTTAATAGAAAACTCCCTTCCGACCTCTGATAGTAGTATCTCCTTCCATTGCCCCCATTTGCTTCATTAATCAGTTGCAAAAATAAGCGAAATGAAGCTTTTCTGATTGACCCAGCATGGCAGGCAAACCCAGATATTTATCAAAAGAGTTTACAGCCTTTATACCTAAATCCCTTTAGATCTGAGTTATATTCTGATCAAGCACAGTTCGGCTACAAACAACTTCTGACTTATTCAGGTTTATCTTATGTCTAGAAGCCAGTTCATACTATTCCAAGATATTAATCACAACTCTCACCTCCGAGCATGTGGCTTTGGTAAATAGGACACTGTCATCAGCAAAAAAGAGATTGGATACTGGGAGATCTTGAGGACATACCCGAACCCATGTAAGGCACCTCGGGACGGGACCTGTCAAATCAATGCAAAATAGATAGGGAGATAAAGGGTCTCCTTGTCTAAGCCCTCTCGAGGGGGTGATGATATCTTGGGGAATTTGGTTTAACATAATGGAGTAGGATACCGTTCTAACACATCTCATAACTAGTTTCAGGATTATATGTTCTAAGAAGTTCCACTTGACCCTGTCGTATGCCTTGCTCATATTAAGCTTAAGGCCCATAAAATCCCGTCGGCCAGAGCATACCTTGTTCATATAGTGGAATGTCTCGAATGCGATCAATGCATTATCAGTTACAAGCTGACCTGGCACAAAAATGCTCTACTTTCCCAATGATACTAGGAAGAAAGAGTTTAAGGCAGTTCGCCAAACATTTTGTGATGATTTTGAAGATGACATTGTATAAATGATGGGTCTAAACTGACTGCACTCCACTGGTTTTTTATCATTTGGAATTAGAGTAATGAAAGTATGGTTTAGGCTTGTAGGATCGCCTCCATTTTTCAAAACCTCCAGAACTATTCTACAGACATCATTCCCCACAATACTCCAAAATTTCTGGAAAAATAGAGGTGGCATCCCATCAGGACTAGGAGCCTTTGTTCGATGCATTTGAGAAAGTGTTGTGTAAACCTCTCCTCGGGTGAAAGGTTTGAACAATACAACATTCATATCCTCTAAGAGTCTTTGTTCAACACCTGTCAAAACATGGGCTGCCTGAATATCACCTTTTAATTTGAATAAATCTATGAAGAAGGAACTAAAAACCGAGGCCAGTTCGTGCTGCGATTTGACCCAATGATCACTATCTGATTTGATTTGCAAGATGGAGTTAGACTTGCGTCTCTGGTTTGCTTTCTGTAAGAAAAATTGAGTAGATTTGTCCCCCTCCTTCAGCCATGTTACTCTCGGCCTCTAGGACCATAGGATTTCTTCCTTATGAATAAGGTCTTCCAGCTCATTGTTCAACAATTTAGTCTGTTCTACAACCTCGGACAACTGATCACGAGAATGTAATTGTTCCAATTTCTATTTGTTCTCTTTAATAGAAGCTATGATATTTTGAAAGTGAGGCTTACTCTAATTCTGCAAATTGGTAGTGCAGTGATCAAACTTCTGTTTACTAATATCTACCAGCTCCTCCGAAAAGCTATGTTGCCAAGCACTGTTCACTGTCATTGCACAACCCTCATCAATAAGCCAAACAGACTCAAAACGAAAAGGTTTCTTACCTGAGAAAATAAAGGACAGGGCTTTGTTAAAGATGAGTTTGAGGAAGGTGCTTCACCAGCACATTAGGGAATAGAGAGGACCACTTGCTTGAAGCCACGAAGCGGTCAATTCTTTCTTCAACACGCACTCCTTTTAGGTGGCCATTTGCCCATGTATAGTCACCGCCACTATACCCAATATCAAATAATTGTGCATCCATTGGAGCATCATGAAACGCTTACAGGGCTGAAAAATGTTGCGGCGGCCCACTCCTCTTTTCTCTCTAATAAGGGAATTTATTAAAATCCATCCCACATAACCAAGGCAAGGTCTGATCGATAGCTAATTGCCCAACAACTGCCACGTACACCATTTCTCCGTAGACGCAGGCCATCTATAGAACCCAGTGAAACGCTAAAGGCTAGCCTCGCCAATACCCGATACCTCCACATCAATGTGATGTAGGCTCATGATCATAGAATGACATCCGCCCCCTCCTTCCATAACAGGTCCAAACCACCACTTCTCTGTCAACCAAAACTGGCACACTCGACTGTAATCATGCCATCCTAATTCAACCTTCTTTGGATCCTTTACATCTCGTTTGTTTTTAATCTAGTCTCTAAGATGAAGAATATTAGGGGATTTTCAAGCATAATCTACTTGCATAGGGACGAATTGTGTTGGTCCTAGTGGAGAAGGGCTGGGGTCCCTTAAGTATCAACCAAGGTTCAAGTCCTGATGATGTGAATGGAGCATGCACAGTTGGTAGGGTGCCCACCTTAACAGGTGTCGATCCAGGCCCGGTAGAGATTAGTCTTGTGTTGACATCTAGCATCAAAAAAAAAAAAACCTACACGCGGATGCCCTAGACCTTGACAATTCCACGCAGGTACCCTAGTCCAGTTATCAACATTGCGCCTTGATAGGCATTAATATCAGAATCACTCCACTTCTTCCTCGACGCTTTGACCTCCATATTCACCACCTCATTGCTGTTCATGGACATTTTTCGCTTTGGTACAACTGTATTGTTACCCGCATCAGACATCATCTGTCTAGCTCTTACTAATCTCTTCTAGCGTGGGAGAGAGGGAGTCATAAGCTGAGAAGGCATCGCACCCGTAGTCGTGCCTAACGTCGCTATCAAAACAGTAGATGACTACAAGGGTGTTGTGAGACTAAAGCTCCTTTGGTCTGGAGCTGCACCTTCTAATTGATTAGGGGCCAAGCCAAGGGTGACAAAGGTGAAAGCCACATCCGAATCTAACTCAACTCTAGTAAGTCGCAACTAAGGAGTGTGAGTACCTGACCCAAAATTCACTGGGCCTTCCCACCACCTTCTTCTCAACCATCATACAATATCTTTAGAGTCGCCACCTGAATTTTATTGCAGGGAAAAATTTAGGAAAAATCCTATCTTAGGCAACAATTGACTCCTTAAGGCAACCGAATTAGCACACCAAAGATGTGGACCCCGGGAGTTCGTCATGGATGGGAAGGTGTTAGGCACCCATCCATGTTGGGGCAAAATTTTGTGCAACTATTGAGTAATATATGCCTCATGCATCACAACAACAAACATAATATTAAAAAAACAAAACAGAAAATAAAATATAATTGAGCTTGCGTTGCAACCACTAGAAACTGCCTACGTACCCCTATTCATGGGTTCAAAGCTCACGTAGTTCTTACATGAATCACATATCAACCACAACATCATCATCATCATCACAGCAACACGTCTCAGCAATCAAACACCACTAAAATAGGATCAAGATACCTCTTGAAGACCTCATCTAGCTCTTATGTGCTTTCCATTCCTCAACAGAATCTTGGCCCAGCTTCAAGCAAGAATTTAATATAGAAGGAGGCCGAATCAATGTCTGGTGTCAAAAAAACTTGTATATCTCTCTCTTCTCCTTCCAAAGACACCAAGAACGTAGCAAACCAACGTCTATAGCTCCAGATATCGCAATTTTTCTGGGCCTGCTTACACTGGAACCTTCCTCTCGAGAATCACCTCTTTTCTCCAACGAATTGCCTTGATCCGCCTTCTTCTTGCCTTTCCCTTGCTCTCCTCTCGGTGCTACCTTGTTGCTACTCCTCTCCACAAGATTTCTCCACTATCTCAGCCCTTACGTTCCTAAGCTTAGAAAGAGAGAATTCTTTCAAGCACCTATGCTTATGTGTGTATAGAGGGGGAAGAGAGAAATTGTGTGTTTGAAGGGGTATGGGGGGTCCTATTTATACTGTTTTGGTGGCTTGACGTCCAAACTGATCTAAGCATCAGGATTGAATCCCTAGATCTAACGGTAGATACCCAGAATCAAGAAGAGAAAAAACATGAAAACTTGTCGAAATAGGGTATTGATGACCGCCCAGCCATGACGGTCATCTCGAGAGTCCGCCACGTGATGGCAGTCATGTTGTGACGCCGGCCAGGTGCTAGTGATCTTGGATACTTAACCGTCGGCACCTGTTTCCATTCTCGTTCTTTCCTTTTTCGGTTTGATTCTCATTATTACGACTCTACTCGATTCTCACGCCCTTCTTTATCTGTTTTCTGCTCCATAAGTCATCCTAACTTGTTGTATACCCTCACTCCTTTTCCTATTTTCTTTACTTTCTCTCCACTCCACTCTAATTACCATAAAAATGCCAAAAGTATAATAGGAATATTTTTAATCCGAATTTTCATGAAAATAATGATTAAAAGGCTGCTAAGTCCTGTGTTTTTAGTGGGCTAACATTGCTAGAGGGTCCATACTCTATTGGTCTAAACTTCTAATTTATTTTAAACCCAAAATCATCTCAAAAAGGGTCCAAAATAAATAATTAGTCTAACCCATAGAATATCTATATTTTATTAAAATCAGACCTTAAATATTTTTAAACTTAGAATTAAATCATCTCAATAATTCCAAAAAAATATATTAAAATCCAAAAATAATAAAATATTAATATTCTATTAAATCATAAACACATTCCAGCCTAGGATTAAATCGTCTCACTAATCCACAGACAAAAATATATCTATAATTGATAGAATATTAGTGGCTCAAATTTGGGGTGTCCACAAGGAGTACGTCCAGTATGGGGAGTTACAAGACTGCAAATACTGAATCGTTCTAGTTGTTGTGAAATCCCTTTAGTCGGTGACAATATCTCCTCCTCTGTAAGTGGAACCTGAGGAACCACTGGTATAGCTTTGCGGGGTAGCACTAGGGTGACACTGGAACTCCCACCTAGAGTCGGCACTGATCCCTCCAACATAATCAGTTCGTGTAAACTTTGTTCTGTCCAATCATTACTGATCACTTTTGTATCCCCGAAACCATCCTGACCCCCCTAAATAGTATTCGCACCTTCCAGATTAACACCCTGCTATGTTGTTTTAGGGCCCATTGACATATCATCTTCAGAGATGGAGTCAGAGCCAAACTATGTATTTTAATACCTTTAGAAAAATTATTTGCTAGTTTCAGGCTACTGCGAGCCAGCTTCTGGCTGGATATGATAAATTTCAATGATTTGGATATTTATATGGTACAATCTAAAGAATAATATATGTTATCTTTCCAAAACTTGTTTGTTACCTGCAACAGTAGCCTTTGTAATATAGAAACATTCACATCTCTTTCACTTATTGTCTCAATGTCATATACGTTTAAAACGAATATTAATAAATTCCTTTAATACTTGAATAAAATATCTTTTTTATTATTGTAAGCAGAAAATTTATACTCTTTAGGAGTATAATGAAATTTATGCCCTTCCAGAGCGTAAATATATGCTCTTCTAAAACAAAGTAAAACTTTTGCTTTTCCGGAGCATATTAATCTATAGTAAAACTTGTGTTCTTCCGAAGGATATTAATTTTCTTCTTGTCATTTTTGAGATTGTATGAAACGCCCCGACCCGTATTTACCGTACACAGTAAGCACGAGCCGGAACTGTGACAACCCAGCCCAACATGACTCAGCATACAGTGTAATCAACAAATAACCGGGCTCAACAGCCCATAATAAAAACAACAATAAAATATCATAACTGGCCCAATGGCCCAATAATAACAAAATAGTGCACAGCGGAAGACTTTCAACTCACATAAACACTGTATGCGACACATGCAAACTATGG